>CM062818.1:1417549878-1417732378 GCA_031772625.1 Pinus tabuliformis | reverse complement strand
TCTGCTAAAGAAAACACACTCAGTAGTTAATCAATAGTTAGCTAGAGTGATTGCCCCTTTATTTCTAAATTTCTTTTGCAAATGCATTTTTCCTTATTCCAGTCTTATATTATTTTGATGGTTCAAGTTGCCTTTTTCTCTCTTTAGTTTGATTATGCAATCTTTCCTTTAAAGAAAGTATGGATTGACATTAGAAATATTCATACCATCTCTGGCATTTCCTGTGCTTCGTCTCTAAGTTTACGAATCCCCCGGGTTGACAATTTAAGTGTTGAGGAGTTTGCTTAAGTGTAATTCCTACACCCAACATTTTGGCGCCATTGCCAGGGAGGCGATTTGATTTGGTAAGAATTTTCTGATTATACAATAGAGGTAATTTTTCCTTTATTTTTCGCAAGAAAAACTTCTTTGAAGGAATTTTACTGGTGTTGATTGATTTCTGACAACATTTTTTATTAGAAGTTGTTTGTTATTTTTCTTTATTTTTTGAAATGAATGCCTAGAAAAGGTATGGGTTCAAAGCCCACTAAGGGCCGAAATAATTCTGAAAACAATTCTCATTTTGGGTCTCCTTCTGTGAGTAGGAAGCCCAATCTAATTCAAACCCATCATGCAGGAACAATCCACCTGGATTCTGGTGACAACAGCTCAGGTGTGGTTCAGTCTGTTGGGAGCAAAAGGGAAACAATGGCAGACCATGAAGATCATGTGGAAGGGACTGGTGAAAACCAGGTAGGTGGGGAACAATCCACTTTTTTGTTTCCAATTTTGGACCCCGATACTGTGGCACAAATGAAGAATATTCCACCATCACCTCTCCTTCATTTCCATGGTAAATTTCATGAAGATCCTGACTCCTTTTTATTCGAGTTTGATATTTTGTGTAGAAGTTATGATTATTAACCTGATGCTCAGAAGCTAAGATTATTTCTTGTTACTCTCAAGGACTCAGCTTTACGCCGGTTTATGGGGTTAGGAGGAAACACTATAGCCTCTTGGGAACATATGAAGAGAGTGTTTTTATCTAAATATCAAGAATATTGCAAAACTCGGGACATGCAAGATGAGATTTTTACAATCATACAGGATGATGATGAAACTCTTGAAGATTATCTAGAAAGATTTCTGTATATTTTACAAAGGTCAAAACCTAAGCTTGATTCCATTACTATTAGAACCTTGTTCTTAAGAGGACTTACTAATAATGCTAGAAATAATTTAAATATGTTAGGACAAGGTGATATTTCTCAGCAAACTTTTCAAAAAATTTATGAATTATGCAGGAAATTTTCAAGAAATCAGTATAGATCCGGTAGAGGAACTCGAATTAGAAATACAAAAACCGAATCTAGTGATGCTATGATTATCAGACTAGAAAAGAAAATGGAAAACATGAAAATTGACATAATGAATACTGTTACTAAACAGTTGGACTCTTTAAAATTTCAGCAAAAGCTCATGAAGGAACAAGAGTCATTAAGTATTTTCTGTCCTAAATGTAGAGACAAGCATCCTCCTAAAGAATGTCCTCTTAATTTGAAAGAAACTAATAAGTGTGCTATTTGCGCAGAAGACCATATCACAGAAAAATGTCCCTCTATACCAAGACTTAAAGCTGTATTTACAGGGGACAGCCTGAAGTTGAATACTTGTATGCTATGGGAGAAAAAAGAAGTAGGCCTCAGGTAGGTGCAGGTATGGCTCCTGAATTTTCTCCACACTAATTTGGTTATAACTCACATGCATATTCTTATCCTAACACTAATCAACAGTGGCAGTATGGAAACCAATATCAGCATGGGCAACCTTCTCAACCATGGCAACAAGGTTGGAGAGGGCCAACTCATTCTCCATATTCCTACTAGCCACCCATGCAGTCATATCCATCTACACATACACCTTATCCAATGCCTTAACCTCCGAGTCAGTCTACTCCACCATTACCTTTACCTCCACCTTTTCGACCTCCTAAGTTTCTTGCTCAGCCTATGCCCAATCCTAACAATAATAAAGCAGTGCAAATGATCTATGTAGTAAACCCACCTTTATTCGAGTACTAGTCTATTCCAGTTTGGGTTCATGATATTCAACTATGATCGGGAAGCACTGCAACAACAGAAAACTAGAAGCAACCTAGAGTGATTGTTGAAGAGAAAGAAGAAGAGGAAACTCTTAATCATTCTCCAAAAGCTATCACTAAGCAACCCTTACCCTCTGAATCCTTGCCACCTTCTTCCAACCAGCCTCCCTTCCCAGAGAGGCTAGTAATGGAAAGAAGTGAGCCTATTTCTGAGACTAGCTTGGTATCAAAGCTTCAGAATATTTTCATTAAGATACCTTTGCTCCAAGCCATCAACGAGATCCATATTTGTACCAATATTATTAAGGAACTCTGTCTCAAGAAACCTGGGAGGAAGAAATTGAAACCCCAAACCATTCAATTTGTTGGTAGGGCAGCAGAGTTGATGACGGGATGTGTGTATATGGAAAAATATATTGATCCCGGAAACCGTGTTGTCTCAGTTCAGATTGGTAATGTCCTTGTCTCTAATTTTCTTATAGACCTGGGGGCAGTCATTAATGTCATGACTAAGCAAACCATGGATCAACTTCGGTTATCTCATCTTCACCCTACTCCCACTGTGATTGAAGTAGCAGATAGATCTAAAATTAAGCCAGAAGGAGTATTGGATGATGTGATCATCTCATTAGATTCTTGGGAATATCCTGCTGATTTCATTATGCTTCAGCCAAAGAACCCAGTAGGAGGACATCCCTTGATCTTGGATCGATCATGGCTTGCTACAGTTGATGCATATATTGGATGTCGCTCCGGTGATATGTATATTTTGCATGGAGATTCTAGGAGGAAAGTTACCTTATAGCCCCTTTCCAGATCCATTCCGGACCTTCGAGATACTTTATGGTTGGATCAGAGTAGTGATGAGGAGACTCAGCCCATTTCCTTTATCCATCAACATACTGGTTCTTCACAAGAAGATGAGATTCAATATTTCCTGAATAATCTAGACATTATGCCTAATTTTGAGATATTGAGCCAGATTTTCAAGATAACCATGATTCTCATTCTTCTGTACCGCTGCATTTGACCACCCCCTTGAGTACTCCTGAGCCTGATACTACTCTTGTTGAGATTAGCCCCGGTAAATCCTTGTATATTAGTTCAGATATGGACTCATCTCAGCGAGAGAAGCTTGTGAATTTGTTGCAAACCATCTTAGTGCCTTTGCATGGGGCTATGGAAATATGAAAGGTACCCCCCCTGAAACTTGTAAACATCATATCTATATTCAGGAAGGAGCCCGACCCATCCAACAACCCCAAAGGTGAATGAATCCAGCTCTAAGAGATATTGTGAAGGAAGAAGTACAGAAACTCTTGGATGTTGGTTTTATCTATCCTATTTCCGACAGTGAGTGGGTCTCTCCATTAGTGCTAGTACCCAAGAAAGATGTAAGATGGTGTATTTGTATTGATTATCGAGAATTAAACAAAGCCACTCTCAAATATTACTTCCCTCTTCCTTTCATTGAGCAGGTGCTTGATACCCTTGCAGGAAAGAAATATTTTTCCTTTTTGGATGTCTTCAGTGGTTATAACTAGATACAGATTGCACCCAAAGATCAGGATAAGACTACTTTTACATTTCCACGAGGTACATTTGCTTATAGAGTGCTTCACTTTGGTTTATGTAATGCCCCGGCTACCTTTCAAAGGGCAGTCCTGACCATTTTTTATGATCTAGAATTTGTAGAAATTTATATGGATGACTTTTCTGTGTCTGGTGATTCTTTTTAGGAAGCTCTCGAAAATATGGAAAAAGTACTTCTTCGTTGTCAAGAAGCCCATCCCACCTTGAGTGACAAGAAATGTAGATTAATGTGCAAAGCGGGAGTGATACTTGGCCACTTGATTTCTGGTAAAGGTATCCAGGTTGATCCAGCAAAGATCGAAATCATTCTGCATCTTCCTGCACCCAAAACTCAAAGGGAAGTAAGAGGTTTTTTAGGACATGCTAGTTACTATAGGAGATTCATTGAAATCTTTTCTAAGATAGCTGCTCCTCTTTTCTGACTTCTAGCTAAGGATAGTGAATTTTCTTGGACCACAACTTGCCAACAGTGTTTTGAAATATTGAAGGAAAAGTTAGTACATGCACCAACTTTAAGAGGTCTTAAGTGGTCTCTACCTTTTCATATTTCCTCTGATGCTTCAAATTTGGCTATTGGCGTAGCTTTAGGACAAGAGGAAAATAAAATATCCTATGCTATTTATTATATTAGTAAGAATTTGTCTTCCGCTGAATTAAATTATACAGTGACAGAGAAAGAGTTTTTAGCCGTAATTTTTGCAATTAATAAGTTCAGGCACTATATTATAGGATATAAAGTATTTGTACATACTGATCATTCCGCGATTAAATATTTGATAAATGGACCATTAACTAGTGGTAGAGTGACTAGGTGGTTACTATTTTTGTAGGAATTTAATATCACTATTGTTGATAGACCAGGAAAATCTAATGTTCTAGCAGATTTTCTTTCTAGATTAGATAATCTTGGTGAAGCAACTCCTGTTAATGATGATTTTACGGATGAACATCTTTTTTCTATGTCAACAAATTCCCCGTGGTTAGCTGACATTTCTAATTACTTGGTTACTGGGAAAACACCACCTCACTTGTCCACTCGTGAAAAGCGGAGTATTGTTCAGAAAAGTGCTGCATATTCTTGGATTCAAGGAGATCTCTTTTACACTGGTCCAGATCTGACTATCCATAGGTGTGTAAGAGAGTACGAAGTGCTTTACATATTGAAATCTGCTCATGATGAACCTTGTGGAGGCCACTTCGCTGATAAGCGGATAGCATATAAAGTATTGCACGCTGGTTACTTTTAGCCTTCCTTGTTTAAGGCTACCAAACAGTATGTCAAAACATTGTGATAGCTGTCAGTGAATGGGCTAGCCTAATCAAACCAATGAAATGTCTTTATGCCCCCAAGTTATGATTGAGCCATTTGAAAAATGGGCTATTGATTTTATAGGGCCAATAAATCCAACTTCATTAAGTAAAAAGAATATCTTGGTTTGTACAAATTTTATTACGAAATGAGTAGAAGCTACAGCTGTTTCTTTTGCTACAGAAAAAGTTGTTGTTTATTTTCTTTTTACTGAAATCTTTACTAGATTTTGTGTGCCTAGAGAAATTGTTTCTGACAATGGTCTGCAGTTTATTTCTAATCTGGTATAGGGTGTGATGGATCAATATAAGATCTGGCACAGGAAATCCACGCCGTATCATCTGCAATTAAATGGCCAGGCGGAATCCACGAACAAAGTGATTGAGTCCATTATGACAAAGATAGTCAATATGCATCAGAAGGACTGGGCTGAACGATTACCAGAGGCTTTTTGGGAATATAGAACCACTTGGAGAAATAGCACGGGACATACACCATATGAGCTGGTATATGGAAAACAGGTTCTGTTAACAATTGAATTCCAGATCAAAACTTTCAGAACTGCAGTTCAGTTAGGACTGGATCTCTCTGAGGCACAAAAACAACATCTTCTCAAATTAAATGAGTTATATGAATTTTGTAGGGATGTTGTTTAGCAGGACATACTAATTCAACAACAACATAAAAGGTGGCATGAAAAGTCTATTCAGAAAAAGAAATTCCAACCAGGTGATTGGGTGCTCCTTTATGATTCCAGATTTAAATCTTTAAAGGGAAATTCCATACAAATTGGATGGGACCTTATGAAGTGATCCGAGTATTTGAGAATGGAGCAGTAGAAGTTAAAACTATTGATGGACAAAATTCAGTATTCTTGGTAAATGAACACAAGTTAAAGAAGTATTTTCAGCCACCTACCATGAAAGATTTTACACAACAAGTCTAACAACAATTTGGGATGGTAGTGGTGAATGGTAATACCAAACTTTTGAAAACATGAATTCTCTTTCTTCGTAAAAAAAAAAAAAAAAAAAAAAAAAAAAAAAAAAGGAAAAAAAAGACCAAAAAACTAAAGAAAAAATATTTTCGTGTAATTATGAAAATCCGTTTGCTAACATGATTGCAGAAGGATCAACGTGAAAACCAACTTGTTGGCAGGAAGATCAAAAATTTCTAATAAAAATAAAATGTTGCCTGATCTTTAGATATGCTAGTTACCACCAAGTAAAAGCAAGTTCAGCAGAACCAACCTTTATACAGTTGGGGTAATTAGCATGGATATTTTTACTCAAGTAATGCTTAATTTTCACTACAGTTATTTTTTCTTGCACCAGTGCAGGCAGACCTTCCAGAATTTTTTTTGTCTTTCTTCATATTCCATTTTCGTGATATTCCCTCAATTTTCTTCTTCAATCCCAAAATGATTAACATTCCCACATTCTTCTAAATTTACCCTATCCGCTTCGAAGAAATCCCACTTTACCCTTGAATTTTTCTTTCCCTATCCCGCTTCTATTTATTCCCTCTTTTGGTACTATTTCTGGAATCCCTATAATAGAATTCCTTCCCATTCTGAAACTTCCCTTTTCCCACTTCTTTGTTCCCTCATGAATTTATTGCAGTATCTCACACACAAAGAGCAAAAGGATATGCTCAGTGCAAGTATACACCTCATCAGCAACATAGTACAAGTTATTTTTATAGCATACGACATAGGAAAGTGGTCATCATAAAAATTTATATGAAGTCCTTTCACTTAACCGATGAAGTACTTATGCTATAATACTAACTAGGAGAAAATTATTTAAAGTACAAGGTGTTTTTAAGTTAGAAATCATGATCTTTTTTAATATATGCTAAGTTCTTTTTTGAATTATGAAGGAATGTGGAAATTTTTTAATCATTGCTTGGACATAATTACGCCTCTCCACCATAATCCTAAATGTCCTTCACTCATAATTATCACCTCACCTAGCCGTTAAACCGTCGCCACAAGTACCAATCCGGCCTGACCTCAAAGATTCCGTGCATCTATGGCGAATGAACCTGCGATACGATGGAAAGGATGGTGGACAGTAGGATTGCTATTTATAAGGACTGATTTCCCCAGTATTGCATGTAAAATTTCAGAACTTGATGATTCATAGCCGTTAAGCAGCGATGCCGCCTATTCGGAATGAACCCTCGTCTCTCAGCAAAATAGAGCAGACCGCCAAGTATCGCAATAGTCTTGCACTATTGCGAGACTCAGGTTTTCTTCCATTCCTGCAAAAGTTTGACGGGCATGATAAAGAAGTGGCTTTACAATTTGCAAGGAGTTTTAGAAACGGCTGAGTGAAAATTGCGCCTCTCAAATTTAAAGTTACAGAAGAATTCATAGCAGCAACAACGGGCTTAGAGAACACTGGAGAACAATAGTTTAAGAATCAGAAGCTAGAAAGGAAGTGCTCGCAGTGTTTTGTCGTTGATAAGAAGATAGAGGTAGATTGGAAGGTAGTCTAGTTCTGCGCAGTGCCCTGTTGGGTCAATGGAAACACCTCCTTTTCATTCTACAAAAGTTTGTGACTTGCGAGGGAAGATACACCCACACATTGGTATACAATTTTAGAATGCTACAACATTTTGAAGCAGGCCGGCATGTCCGATGGAGGATGAATTTCCCATATTTCCTGCTTAAGAGCTTGGAGAAAATGGCTAAAAGCATACAGGATGGAAGGGTAGACTAGGCCGACACAAGGTTATATCATCACGACCTCATAAAAATCTTGGTCCTAAAACGACTAGAAGTGAAAGGTATGACATGGGAGGCGCTATTAAAACAACTGCACTAAGGGATAGCCGTTGGAAATGAGATAGAGGACCCCGCTAGCACAAGCAAGGGCCCGAGCAAAAATGAAAAGGAAAGTCCTTCTTGAACCAGTGCAAAAAGGAAACGATCTAAAAAAGCAGAAAAGGCCTCATCTTCAAATAAGAAGTCAGCTAGCGCACCAGCTGAAGAGACCCCTTCGACCCCCGAAAATGACAACCTATTAGTCCTTGCAAATGCAACAAAGTTTGCAGAGGTCGAGGACGATGCTCTGTTGGCCAATTTTATCAAAAAGACTCGGAAAAAGAATAAATTTTCTTATGCCAACAAATGCCTTTCTATTTCCTACCATCATCAATCAATCATGCTACAATACTTATCATCGTGCTTCTTTTGTTGGAATGAATTATAACATGGTAAAGTTTGATTCAAGGGTAGGGAATTCCCTAATCACATTGGAAAGAAAGAGTGTGGTACTAACAACTGTTCTTCCTACATTGCTCGTAGTTTCCTTTGCTATTGTGAAACAATTTTTTTTTTTCTTCCTACACCCAACAAATGCCTTTCTCTTTCCTCTCATCATCAATCAATCATGCTACAATACTTATCATCGCGCTTCTTCCGTTCCAACATGCATTTCTATGGAATGAATTATAACATGGTAGAGTTTGATTCAAGGGAAGGGAATTCCCTAACCACATTGGAAAGAAAGAGTGTGGCATTAACAAATGTTCTTCCTACATTACTCGTAGTTTCCTTCGCTATTGTGAAAAAATTTTTTTTTTCTTTTCTTCCTTCGGAAATAATATTTGTTTTCGACAACTCTATTAGCATCCATAACTATACCAATTTGATCATTGGTACATATTATCTTTCGTGGAGATACCATCTTAGCACTAACAATCACCACGACTCAATGGGTATTTTCAAAGGGTTTTGTACAAATGTGCAATCTCTATTTTTCATTCTTGGGTTTTAATCCGCAATGAAATAACAAAAATCATACCCACTAAAGGATTCCTTGCCTCTCTCCCTCTCCTAGAAAACATTTCTAAACTATGGCACTCGAGGCAAATCACTTGGTTTTCTAAATCGAGGTATATGCTTTTTTTATGGGATATAAGACATTCTTTTTGTTGGAAATAACTGGGGTCTCCCTATTCTATCCAAGGGTCGTGTGGCTTTCTCAGAAATCAAATCCCTCCAAAGTATTCATCGTCAGCATGATCGCATCAATGTCTTTGTGGAGCGCCACAAGAATCCTATCCAGAAGGGTTCCAACCTCAATCACATGGCTTCGTGAACAACAATAAAACTCCATTATCTTCTTCCACAGAATGTTAACTAACTCACTAATGTCATCTTTGTAGAGTTGGGACAAAGGCTCATTGAAGGATTCCAGCATTCACAGATGTAATACTATTATGCGACTTTTCTTTGTTCTTGGGTTGAGGAAAATTAAAAGACATGTGATGAAATATTGTTTTATTTTCTAAAAAAGAAAATAATAGTGAATGAGAATTTATGTTGGTATAATAAATCCTTTCAAAAATATGTTAAGAGGCTAACATGAGAGATTGACCCAACTATCACGAATTTTTTTTAAATTAGCTATGCCTAAAGAGGCAAAATAGAAAAGGAAGAAAACAATCCTCCTCATGTGTTTATCTTGATCTTCTAAAAGACAAAGCAGAAGAAAAAGATATGACTCGACAAAGAATACATACCATTGTTATAAGTTATCAGGTTGGAGAGAAATACCGTGTGGTGGAATCTATACAAGGTACTATGGGAGATAAATACAGTGTCATGGAAGCCATACGAGTGGGAGAAAAAGACTAGTAAACCCATAAAAGGTTTTCCAAGACGCTGCAAAAGGTTGTGTAGGTAGAGAGTTGAAATTATCCTTCTTCCTTTGTGCGGGGGCTTTTCTTCCTCTCCCATAGCCATCTCCATCTCTTCTATGACTCATATGACATTGGTGAGAGAATCCAACTCAACATGAATGGATGTACTTTTCCATGACCATTGATACTATAACACACCATTTATTAAAATTTATAAACATAACTATAACACTCCCTCTCACCCATCATACTATCTCGAGCTCTTGAAGGTGTTATCTATGACTTAACCCAACCTGTGAAGTTTGTTATGAATATGGCCTCACCAAAAATCCTTCTTTTCCAAAGTTTGCAGAAATAAAATTTGATGCCATGATCACGTCTAGCTTTTCGAGGGCTTTCAAGAGATATAAATTCCATCTCAATCTGACTCTTGGATTGAAAGTTATGACCACTTGAAGTTAGGCCAATATCTTGATAACATATGGCATCCACATGTAATCTAAATGGCTCTGCGATGTTTGCACACACGATTCCGCGTCACACCATACCACCAAGGATGAGGTTCCATGGTGTTACCACCAACCAAGACGAGGTGATTTTAAACATGGGCAGTATTCGGTTTCAGACCTCGCCCCCTCCTTAACTCCAAGTACACCACGCGGACCTCATCATGAACATGGATCGTTGATTGGTCTCGTGCCCCTATTGAACCTTGGAAAGGTAGCTCCGATTAAATGGGGGACCCACAATGAGGGTTTCCATGTTGAACACCCACATGTAAAGCCATGGTGTACTAGGGGGCACCACGGTGATAATGGGCCGTTGAGTAGTATATGTATTTAAAACAGTGTACTACATCAATTTTACTATACATCTCATTTACTTTATCTCATTTTCATAAACATAAGTACAAGTCATTTAAACATAATAGATAAAATATAACTACCTCTTATTATATATAGCTCATTTTAAATAAATTATATATATCTCTAATTTAAAAACTACAAACTATAATAAAATTATATTTTATTGTACAACTTCAAATTTTAAAATTAAGTATCACACACTCCACTATAAATTTAGAGAAGTTCATATCCATTAAACATCAAATTTCAATATATTTAAATTAAATTAAATAATGCGTTTTTGCATAAAGTAATATTATAATATATTATATGATTATAATATATATGAAAGGTAATATTATCTTGTTGTGTATAATATATTGTTATAATATCGATCAAATTAAAATAAAATTTGCAATTTTTAGATATTATATTTGAATATGTTACAAAAGGTTACAAGTTAAAAATTTCAATTAATCTTAAATTACAACATTACATTATTATGAAAAATGTATATAAAATCATGTGTGTGTGTTTTATATATAAATATAAAGAATTCAAAAACACATGAATAACTAAAATATCAATTTTTCTTATTTCAAAGAATTTTAATCTCAATCGAGGTGTTGATGGACGAAAGAAATGAGTATGGGATGGACGATCCACGCAATTAAGAGAGATGGCTTGGTGGCCATCCTTTGCCACACGCCTTTGCGTCATGACAAATGGATTTGATTATGTCAGATTTCAAGAGACCTCCAACACTATTGTCATTGGTTTTTGGGAGAGTTCTCGTTTGTTTCATGGTAAATATTTGGGTTGGGCTCCTTGACTAGCAGTGGAAGGGAGGGTTTGAATTTGGATTCCTCTTTATGAGTCAAAATTTATGGTTTGTTTCATGGTAAATATTTGGGTTGGGCTACTTGACGAGTAGTGGAAGGGAGGGTTTGAATTTAATTTATTTTTTTAAATGAGAAACAACACTATGTTTAAAATTTTGCACTCCAAGAGTGGTACTTTGATAACAAATTAACCCTTCACCAATAATTTTTTGCTTAAAATATTTTTCTTATATTCTTATTGTTTCATTATAATTAATAATTATAACATATTTTCTATTTTAAAATCTATTTTTATATCATTTTTTCTAGTAACGAAGTTAATAATCAAATTAAAAATAATTGTAAAGATTAAAAGTACTTGATTATAAGTCTTGTTCAAAAAAATTATAGGGAGCCTCTCATAGCAAAGACAGTGCAATGGGCCCTACTTTGTCAATCTTGTTATCGTTTTAAACTTAAAACAAATCATAAGAATGACTAATTGATTTTAAATCAAAGACCATTTTGACATAGAGTAGAGGAGAAGTAAAGAAAATACACAACCTAAAGTGATTTGTTGTGGGTTGGCTTAGGTAAAGAATGATAGTGGCTGATTTTAGACTAAAATATGCCACCTTATATACAAGTATGCAACCATTCACCATGAAGTCCACCATTAGAAACCATTACTTTAGCAACATTGTGTTTAATAAGATCATTATTTAATGGTCTTAGGATCTATAGGTATTATAAAAATCATGACATTATGGGCCTTTGGAGTTATTAGGGCTAATGGTTGCATACTTGTTTATAAGGTAAGAGGAGTTGAAGTTCAACTCTTCTAGCAAAAAAGATCAACACATATGTTTAAGGAGCTTTACAACATATAATTTTGAACTCAATTAAGTTTTCTTAGTCATTCTACATTTGAATGAGAATTGCGAAAAGAGAATCATGCAAAATAGAATTAGTATGGTCATTTTAATTTCCTTATTTACATGATTATAGTCCTACACATATAATCAATTAATTCGATTAAAATATGTGGAAAATTGAGTTTTCTTTTCCATGGGAAAGGTTTGAGTTCTCCTTCAGTGAATCGCTTCGGCATAGGATATATGGATTGAGATTTTTAATTAATTTTTAAACGTCCACATAATTAATTTATGTTGTGAGGACCTACAAGAAAATTCTCTATGCAGATTTACGTGCTTCCAAGCTTCTCCTCTCAATGATTTAGGCATCTGAACCCAAGCATTGTTTTCTCCAATTACTTTTTCGAACCCAAAACAATATATATATATATATATATATATATATATATATATATATATATATATATATATATATATATATATATATATATATATATATATATATATACAATTGAGAAGCGAGAGAAGTAATCATCTAATCATGAAAAAGAGAGAATAATATATATTTTTTATAATGTCTAATCTAATCATGTACGGTGTAAGATGAATCAATTCTAAGCTAATATACACAGTACATATACTATCTCCTCTCTTCCGTGTCTCACATATGAGCATGTAATCTTCTTTTAATAAAAGCACAATTCCATTTGAAAACCGAGGATTATCGAGTAAAAATAGTCTTACTTGTTAAGGGATCATATTTTAGAAGTTTCATTTAGGGTTTTTCTTGCAAAGGATGTGGACACCATCTCTCATATCGAAAATTGGTGCTTGCATCATAGAAATATACACTTCTATTGCTAGCCTCTACAACTAGCTCAACAATCCTACCCCTTTTTTTATATATATTTTATGAAAATGAACACAAGAAGCATTTTGATCTTTCAAATGGTTGTGTAAGTGGCACCATTCAAATAAATAAAAGGTTTCAATTGATCAAACCTTGTTGCAACTCCATCAATTTCTGAAGCTAAAAGAAATATTCGATCATCAACTTTCAGTAGGCCCCGTAGAACAATACATGTCATATGAATACATGAGACATGAAGTCTCACAATCTCACATCGAAAAATACCTATTTAAACCCGAGTTTGACATGAATCTACGTAAGTTTCTGAGCTAAAAGTTGTATACGTAGAATTCGCAATGTGTCAATATGCATATCAAACATAGATTTTGATGCTTTTAAGAGACGTCAATGACCAATTCCACCATGACCTTACGCCTCCTCCACTCCTTTTCACAGATTAGATTTCATAGGTGACTATACTATGGAATTACAATATACACATATTATGCAAAAAAGAGGAGAGCCCTTATCCAAAGCCTAATAGTCCATACTAACATGTAGCGATCCCTCTCCATATCATTCTCAGCTTGCTCAATGGGATGCCCTATTCTCTCAGATATTGCACTCGCAACTTTTTTCTTATGATATATAATTTCTTTTTCTTTAATCTCAACATCAATAGCTACTCGTGAGAGAGGCACGTAGATAGGCAACATTAATGTTTGCCTAATCTTTGCAATCTTAATCCATGCTCCGTGAATAAATGGATGTGAATTACCCTTCGACACGATCTTCAAGCTCGCTTTGCAAGTAGTAAATTACATGACCAATGGAGCCATGACTTACATTGCATCAAGAGTTCCTAACATTGATTTTCCCATTCTTCATAAGCCCAAATTGTTACTTAAAATATTTTTACAGGTGACACAGTGACAGGCACCAACCAAAGTGGAACACAAATTTGTATGGACTACTAATAATGTTTTAGGAAAATAATAAACCATCAAAAATGTGTTTTGTGAACTTTATAACACATGAGGAAAAACACTTACGCAAAATGTTTGAACATCAAATACGGGCAAAATGCCTTGTGACGAGCATTTTGCCCATTAAATTCCAACCCTTGTGGAAGGAAGTTGCTCAAACATAAGTAAAAGAAAAGCATAGCTCTATCTTTATTGATATATATTTTATATAATATAAAATCACACAAACAAAATGAAATAACTATTTTGGAATTTAATTAGGGAAGGGAACATACTGACTATAATAATATTCATATACCTTTCGAAATGGAAAGAGATCTTGAATCCCTTGCGGTGCCTAGGGTTTCACCCAAAACCCTAGCCGCCCAATCTTTGCTCTATTTGCATGGATATTTTTCACATAGTTCAATGGTGAATCCTTGTGATTTGGAGAATAAATATTTTTCTTTTGTAGTTACAGCTTGCAAGCAGGCTATCTCTTCTTCATTTTCGTACAATTCTATGCTCAAGTTTGGTTGTGGTCCTCGAGTGGTGCAAGATAATTTTTCCCTTTACATTCTTCTAGATGAGGAAGCTTTAGACTGTGAAAAGTATTTTTCAAGGAATGGTTTGGTTTGCATGTTTTATGGATTATGGGCGTGGCTTGTGGATCTGCTTAAATGGATCTCTAAGACATGGAAGCCCCTTTCAACGGAAGAGGTGAATATTTACCCTATGGCACGAGGTTTCTTCACTGTGGTTTCAGAAACGATTGGAGAGAAGAAGGCTACATGTGAAGTTGGGTGATGGTTTTGGGGGAGCACTAGCCTCTCCATGTAGTGCTGGTGTTCCACTTTTGATCCGGTTACGAAATAAATTTCTACCACCAGAGTTTGGATAAGACTATTGAACCCTCCCTTGCCAATTTGGATCCTCCACTTGCTAATGAGGATTCCGTGAATGCAGCTTTTGTGGAAAAACAACAAACCCTAGTAGAAAATGGATTACCTCCGGAAACCACAAGGAGTCTTGTTGAAAATGAAAATTATGGGGCAGATAAGGTGGATGAGAAAGATTTGATGAAAAATACCGTGCATTTAACGAAGAACCACTTGTGGAATTTGCAGAAAATGTGGGTTGGATTCAATTTGGGAAGAAAGGAAAAAAAAATTATCCAAGAAATACAAGAAGTCATTCTATATCAAAATAGAAATACACTGGAAAATGGAATGTAAATATGTTGGTATTTTGGGGGTTTTTTGGAAAATATTTAGTTGGAAAGGGATTGAAGTATTTGTTTGATGGGGAACTAGTTTGAGGGTTTGGTGTGTGGTGAATCTCAAAAGCATAAGGAAGAGTGGAATATGTAAAGGTTTTGGCCTTGCAATATGGATTTTTTAATACAAATCTCTATCCTTTCCGTTTAAAAAAATAAATAAATTCAATTATAAATTACAAATTTTATATTTAAATATTTGATAGAAAATTTACAAGTTATGATAAAATTAGATTTTAATAAGAAACTTCAAATTTTAAAATTAAGGGTCCCGAGATGGCTAATCTCATCACAAATATTGGGTGGATATCTAAATGGAGGCACCCTACTAAGGGTGGCAGCTTGCCAGTGAGCCACATCACATGCTTTGTAAGGACAACACAAATTAAGACTATAGAGGAGGCCAAAAGGAAGGGTAATACAAGGAGTAAAGGGAGGCTGGGGATAAATTAATGTAGCACATCACATTAGAACATAGTAACAAGGATTAGATGGAAAACCTTGGGTAGGCTAAAGCTTCAAGCAATTTCCAACAAGCACTAGTGGGTAACCCCAACTACTCCTAAGCATTATGCTATGCACCCCACTAAATCCAATAAAATCAAGACCAATAGAAATGTGAGCACCAAAAGGATCGTTAAATGCACTAACTCCAAACTTGAAGACAGGGAGCAGAAAACTACAACAACAAACACCAACTCTAGAAGAAGCCACAATGTCCAATTACAAGTCTCATTGACAGAGTCAAAGTTACCCATTAATTGGCCATCTCTAGCCCCAAACTACTAATCCATAGACTAGTCCAAAGCACAAACAAAACCAAACCATTGGCACAAGCTAAAAAAGGCAAAAAGAAATTCCTAGTGGCTACATGCAATTTTTTGTGCACAAAACCCTCGATGTTGAAAGACCCGAGAAATAATCCCACCTACTAGGAGGGAAGTATGTAACACATCATAAAATCCATTGACACATACTAGAGTGAAGACTTTCCATGTTCTTCAAATTAATAAGAAATGCTCACATGTTTGGTGAATAGGGTGGGTTGGCCACCCCACCAACCCTCTCGAATTGAAATATGAAGCAATCGGGTGTTGAGCTAGCCTCCCAACCTTATGGGTACTCCTCATATCCACCTCCATGAGGGGATAAAACAATGGTCATTAATATGTATAAAGAAATAATTTTAATTAAAAGAATCAAATTATATATTTATTATATCTAAACATTTCATGAAAAATGTTAAAGTATTGGGGAAAGCATCCTTGAATATGCAATTAAAAATTATAGAATTAAATGTCTCATAACCAAATACATTTTTATTCTTTTTACAAGTCACACTCCCTTACACATCAAATTTCAATGTATTTAAATTATTTTAAAATACTCAAATTGTACACACATGTATTCAACTTAATTCAAAACACATATAATATGACTTACAAAACTCACACCTTAATTAATTAAAAATTTAAACATTTCAATAAAAATTCACACATTTTTTTTATATTTATTTTTTTAATAGAAAAATATAGTTAAATATACAATATAAACTTATAATATCATACAAATAAAATACAATTTTTTAAATGTTCATGTCTCTCAAACATCAAATTTCCATGTACTTACATTAATTTAAACTATTGTAAAACACAAAGTGTTAGTTTATTATATCTAAACATTTCATGAAAAATAGGAAACTATTGGGGTAAGCATAATGAATATGCAATTTAAAATTATATAACTAAATGTGATGCAATCAAATTTTATTTTTTTACAAGTCACTCCCCAAGACATCAAATTTCAATGTATTTGTATTATTTTAAAATACACAAATCCTACACGCCTCTATTCAAATTAATTCAAAATACATATAATATAGCATACAAAAATCACAATACCATAAATTAAAAATTTAAACATTTCAAGAAAAATTCACACATTTTTTTATAAACAAATATAGTTTAATATACAATTTCAAATCATAATATCACACAAATACAAAACAATTTTTTTAAATGTTCAAGTCTCTCAAAAATCAAATTTCCAAGTACTTACATTATTTTAAACTATTGCAAGACACACACTACTAATTTGTTATATCTAAACCTTTTTTTTTTCAAGGTCACTCCCCCAAAACATCAAATTTCAATGTATTTAAATTATTTTAAAATACACAAATTTTAAGTTGAAATTAATTCAAAATACATATAACATGGCATACAAAATACATACAAGAATTAATTAAAAATTTAAACATTTCAATAAAAAATCAAAGCATTTTTTTTATTTATTATAAAAGATATAGTTTAATATACAATATAAAATTATAATATCATACAAACACAATACAAATTTTTTAAATGTTATGTCTCTAAAACATCAAATTTCCAAGTACTTACATTATTTTAAATTATTGTAAAACAAACAATGTTAATTTATTATATCTAAACATTTCATGAAAAAATCTTAAACTATTGGGGAAAGGATCTCTAAATATGCAATTTAAAATTATATAATTAAATGTCATACAATCTAATACAATTTTTATTTTTATTTTTACAAGTTACTCCCCCAAAACATCAAATTTCAATGTATTTAAATTATTTTAAAATACACAAATTTTACACATCTATTCAAATTAATTCAATACATATAATATCCCATATAGAATTCACAACAGAATTAATTAAAAATTTCAAGAAAATATCACACTTTTTTTATGAACAAATATAGTTCAATATAAAATTATAATACCATACAAACACAATACACATTTTTTTATTTTTTATTTTTAATGTCCACCTCTCTCAAACATCAAATTTCCAAGTACTTGCATCATCTTAAACTATTGTAAAACACACACTGTTAGGTTATTATATCTAAACATTTCATTAAAAATCTGAAAGTACTAGGGAATAGTTGGATATACAATATAAATGTATAGAATTAAATGCCATAAAATCAAATACATTTTTCTTAACAAGTGAGTCCCCCAAAACATCAAATTTGAGTGTATTTAAATTATTTTAAAATACACAAATTTCACACATGTATCCAGAATTAATTAAAAATTTAAACATTTTCATTAAAAAAAGAAAAAAAGAAAAAAAACATTTAATGAAAAATCTGAAAGTATTGATGAAAGCATAGCTTAATATGCCATTGAAAATTATAGAATTAGATGTCATACAATCAAATACATTTTTTTTCTTACAAGTCTCTCATCAAATTACAATTTCAATGTATTTAAATCTTTTTAAAATACACAAACTTTACACACTTATTCAAATTAATTCAAAATATACATAATATCCCATACAAAAATCACAACATAATTAATTAAATATTTAAACATTTCAAACAAAAATTCACAGATTTTATTTATAAACAAGCATAGTTTTAATATACAATATAAAATTCTAACACCATACAAACAAAATACACAATTTTTGAAAATATTCACGTCTCTCAAACATCAAATTTCCAAGTACTTATTTTAAACTCTTGTAAAAACACACACTGTTACATCCATAACCAAATGCAAAAACCACAACATTTACATAAAACGTTAACATGGTACAACATAGGACACTAAATATAACAAAACATATAAATTAAAAGTTTTTGTTTTATATAAATTTTAAAATTTGGAATCATCAATTTTATTTTTATTTTTAGTTTTTTTATGATATTTAATTTTAATGTGTTTTGTAATTTTAAATGTACATCTTAATTAATCAAGGAATCAAACACAAAGAATTTTAAATACCATTAATGAAACTGTGAAACTGAAACTTAAATACTAAACAAAGGGCGAAAACTTTTAAAAGCAATTATGAAAATGTAAAAAGTGTTTGTATAAATGCTCAAATTTTGAAATTTCATTATAATTAATTATACAGAATTTTAATTTGTAGAGACTTGTCCAAAATCAAAAATTAATTTGAAATTCCATTTTCCCATTGACATTAACATATATCCAAACTTGAAACTTGTAATATGGAATACAAAATATGCTATTAAGTTTTAAAATGTAAGAGTGGATTTTAAAATGCAAGCTCTCAAATTAATTTAAAAATTGAAAATTTCAGATTTAAATATTTGATGGAAACCCAAAAAAATTATAAAATAAAATATCATAAAGTACAAAATAAATTTAGAAATTCATGTCTAGAGGGGAAAAAAATTTAATCTATATTTAAATAAACTTGAAACATAAAAAAATGCATCCAAAAAAACCAAGGATCATTATAATTAAAAATTCATCCATTTAGAAAAAAAGGGCAAACTCTTCATAAAATTATAGTTCAATTTACAATTATATACTTGGATATCATACAATGCAATCCAAATGGATGTAAATTAATTTGAAATACAAATTTACCATCCAAACTCATCATTATAATATATTAAAATATAAATTTGATAACAATATAATCATTATATTTGAAAATTTCATACAAAAATCACATGTTTTTGAAAAAATTATAGTTTAACATACAATTAATGAAACACTAATTTTTTTCAGGTTAGTTGTGTAGAACACCAAAAGTATTTAAATTATTTTGATAAAACTAAATTAGAAATTAAATATTATATGAATGCAATAAAAGTATGTGTTTCTCAAACATCAATTTTTGAATAGTTAAATCAACTTAAATAGAGAGTGTTATGTGTATCACCTTATACACACAAACACAACAACAACACCATAACATTTGACATTAGGAGGATGCAACACAAAACACTACAGCACAACACAAATATATAGATTTAAGCTTCTCTTTATAATGTTAGATTTAAGCTTTTCTTTATAGTGTTCTAGTTTATTTAAATATATCAGATTTTAGGTTGTAGAAAGTTCACAAATGTAATTTTATGAATGTCAATTGAGTATGTAAATGTGTGTATAAGCATCAAATTTTTAGTGGAATTCAAAATTAAATAGTACAATTGTCCAAGTCATCAAACATTGAAATTTTTAAATGTGATTTTCATAAATGTGGTTGGCATGTAAACATGTTGTTGTATAGATTTTAGAACTTTGAAGATTAGTTTATATTAAAAATGCAATTGCAGATTTATCAAACATGGAAATTTTTAAATGTAATTTTACAATTTTTATTATTTAAATGTGCCAAGATTTCAATTTTGAGATGAGAAATTTAAAATAAATAAAAGCTCTACACATCCAAGTTTTGAAATGCGAAAATTAAATTTTGAAATGTGAGGTTGAAAATTAAATATATTAAATGTTTTTACATAAAGAGTGCAGTAAAAATTTCAAAGTAATATCTTGTTAGCAATTTTATTTTAAAAATATTATGAAAAGAACACTTAATTAAAAAAGTAAAAAAAAAATATTATTAATCTTTCAAGTTCAAAATAAATAATTTAAAAAATTGTTATTATAAAATGATGGCAGAAATAAATTTAAAATTAGAGTTTTAAAAACCAAAGGCACAGAAAAATAATTCAAAAATTAAAAACTAAACCACAAAGCATGAGAAACACAATAAAAGCAGACACTCCTCCATGGTAGCTTTGGTCATGGCTATCCATGAAGGTTGGGAGAAGGGGCAAGCCCCTCTCAAAAAAGAAAATGTTTTATTATATACCTATTATATAGTTTTACATCAACAATAATATAATTGTATTAACCAATTACACATCATCTACTTGCTACTCCTGTATGATTTGGACCTTCCATCAACCTCCCCTCTCAATGTACCTTGTCTCGCACAATACCTTGCTCTTGTAAAGAACATTTTCCATATATCTGTTTCATATCACAATAGAATTAAATATTTAGTAGCAATTTTACTGTGCATTAATAAAAACAAAAACAATTGCTTAAATATTCTTTCAAATCTAACTGTTATCCTATTGATCTATATCATGAATTGAATTACATTCTTGTGCACAACTTCCTTCTTACCTTCCTACTACCCAAAAAGATGTTACTCTTTTGTTAAACCATATTCCATCTCTGCTCTCCTCCTCATTCCATCTGTTTCATATCTTAAGAAGGTTAACTGTTTAATAGCAATTTTATCTCTATAAAATAAATACAGAATACAATTAAATATTGTTTCAAATCCAATTCAAAATAAATAAATGTGAAACACAATAGAAATTCACCCTTTATAAATTTCCCCACACATTTCACATGAAATCAAAGGTATACATGAGATTATTGAAACCAGTAAAAGTAAAAGCAAGCTAATAGAAAGTCTTAAACAACTGAATATCCTCTCTTTTCTCCCACAATATCAGCAACCTAAAGGCGATCCCCCTAATAATAGGAGGCCTAGTTTCTGGCACACATCTACACCTCATACTTCAAAGTCACAACACAACAAAAATATTTGTTGCCATATGTTTTGCAATTTTGCAATTGGCATCTACTCTATTACCTTTCCAAAGCATTTTGATCTACTCCCTCTTAGAGAATGTTGTCAATGTTGTTATGGTTTCAATTTAATTCAGTTGGCATGGACATCATCTATTACCTTTCCAAAGCATTTTGATCTACTCCCTGGTAGAGAATGTTGTCAATGTTGTTATGGTTTCAATTTAATTCAGTTGGCATGGACATCCTTGATGTCACTGCCATTTCAAGTCTATTGGTTGGGCTGTAATCTCTCAAGCTGAAATAAAAAACACCCTTATATGGACTACCTCACAAAAATGACACTTATATGGACTACCTCACAAAAATGACACTTATATGGGCTACCTCCACAAAATTGTTTAGAAATAGAAAACACGCTTATATGGGCTACTCACAAAAATGTTCATAGTATACTGATCATGAGAATAAAGAATGCTAAACCTGTATGACACCCTTTCTAAGAGATTGATTTCAAACAAGGAGGCAGTAATTTTGCTTCAACCTTTGACAAAATAAATGTGCCTACCCTAAACTACTCATTAGCACAAATCACAAGACCTATTGCCCCAGAGAAAGCAAGGGCGTTGTCCCTCTGACAAAACCGTGAGTAGCATTTAGCAGGGGAAGAGGCAGAGGAAGTTATTGCAGAGCCTATTACCTTACCGGGTATCAGAGACAAGAACAAAACAAAAATGAGAATAGGGCCGCATTTCCTTGGAGAAACCAAGGGCACTGACCCTCGTGCAAGGATTTGTTTCCATAGCTATGCCAACTGGGGTTGTGTGAGACCATATCTTTGAACGAATCCTGATAAACCCCAATTTTTTTAAAAGGTTTTCATTGATTAAAATTTATCCGGTTTCTCTAAAAGAAAAAACAAAACAAACACATACTGAAAAATATAACTCTGCTCTATTAAAAACGAACATTATAAAAGAAAATAAACCTGTAACTATCCAAGAACATTGACAGCTCTTAAATACAATCTTAGAAATCCAAGGCATCAAAGATCATGGATTCTTTAAATTGGGTTTATCTTTACATGGAGTTGGAATAAAAGGGAAAACTATAATGCACTTAAACCCAATCAGTTTTATTTATGAATAAATTGTTAATTAGGAAAGCCATAATTTAGATTCTCACTTGCAATAGAAAAAACCCACAGCAATCCATAATTATATCCTTGTAATCCAAACACAAAGCCAAAACAAGGAGTATTATGAAAATAAATGTGCATAATAAAATGATCCAAGCACACATACAATTAATTCAGATGATTCATTACAAAACCATCTTAAAATACAAATAAAAATAAAAGGGTGCATACCTTGTCCTGTCCTCTTCTCTTCTCTTTAGCATTATCCTGCCTCCTAACCGCAACCAGTTAGAGCCAAACTCCTCTCCTCTCCACCCAGACTCAAAAGAGAAAACCAGAACCAAGCCAAAACAAAAATTCTAAAATAAAAGAAAAAAACAAAAGCCCAAAAAGAGACAGACACAGTAACAATTATTCAATTAAGCATGGCCATGCTTGAAAAACAACAAAAACAAACCAGAAAAATAATAAAAACATCTAACAAATCTGATTTCTTATTCCAACCTAAAAAGCCCGACCATGTCTAATCTCCCGCTCAGCCAACACACAAATTAAATTCCAGGCACTGGTATGGTTTGGCTAAGTGTGAGGCTCCACCGTTCGCACCAAATGGAACAATACCAAATGTAAAGGCATAATCAGGGAAGCTAAGGGAAGGTAGAAAACAACGCCCACATGCCTGGCTCCTCTACGCATTTATTTCCTGTCATAAGGACAGGATGCCCATCCTCGCCTCGCTTCACCTGTACAACCTCCCTAATGCAGGCTTATACTAATTATATCCATATCGGATGGGATGGGATATTTATGTTTTAGGGATTTCATTTAGTATGTCTAAAGATTTTGGAATCCGACAGGCTGGCACCAGGTGAGGCAGTTCATAGCTCTTATAAAATTTGAAATGTGGCTGTTGAGTTTGAAATCAAAATTCACCAACATCACCCCCCACCTAGGTATATATATATATATAATTAAAATATTTCTTCGATATTAATGTTTTAATTTCTTCTTTAATTATTATTATTATTTTCTTAAGAATATGATAAAGTTTAAAAGAACCCGTTTATTTATTTTTAATGATATTACCAAGCTAAAAAATATAATGTACTATATAAAATGGTTGCTTTAATAGAACAGTGTAATATTATATTGGTGCATTTCATATTTTTCTAGAGACTTGCATATACTAAGAATATTTGTTTACATCATCAAGTTTATCTCCCACTAGACAATTCCAACTAATTTTTCACTTGCACATTAGTTCATTGCGCTCAATATGTTTCTTTTACAAATGCCAAAAAGGATTACTACAAACTAACTTGCTAACTTGCTCTCTATCAATATCACTCAAAATGCTAACAAGCTGCAATTGATCCAACAATCTAACCATGTCTTAAGAGGCACCTTCATACATAACCTTGTGCCTTTCCTCCCTACCTTGAGGAGAGAAAATATTAGAAAAGGCATACATCCAATACCTACAACTCTTTCTAGCTATAAATGTCTTTCTTTTCCTTCCAATCATCCATCAAGCCCACTACAATACTATTCCTCTCACTTCTTCCATCTTCCACATACTTTTCCATGGAAAGAAGTATAGCATGGTGGCCTTTGACTAGAGGTCATGGTATTCCCTAATCACATTGGCAAAAGGAAACATGTTGTTAATTCCTACATTGCTCACGGATTGTTAGGCTATATCCATTTTTGTAGGCTAAGCTATGTTAGAGTAGGCTAGACCAATCTGGGAAAGAGTATGCTAGGCTAGACTAAACTAGGCTAGCATAGGATGGAGTAGGCTTTGATATGGTAGGAAAGGGTACGATAGGGTAGGGTATGCTAGGATATAGTAGCCTAGGCTATATTATGCTAGGGAAGAGAAAACTAGGGCAGAGTAGGCTAGGCTATAGAAGTGTAGGCTAGCTTGGACTAGGATATAACATATTAGGCTAAGCGAGAGTGGGCTACACTAGGCTGGGCTAGCGCAGGTTATGCTAAGCAAGGCTAAGGTGCATTAGCCTAGGATAGGCTATGCTAGATTAGCGTAGGTTAGATTAGCTTAGCATAGGGTATGTCAACCCAAAGTATGTTGGACTAGGCTAGGGTAGGGTAGAGTAAGCTAGGCCTAGATAGAGAAGGCTTGGTCTTTGTAATCTAGGCTAGGATTCAATAGGCTAAGCTAGGCTAGAGTAGGATAAACTAAGATAGACTACACCACAGTAAGCTAGCCTCACATACAGTACCCTAGATTAGGGAATTATAAGTTAGAGTAGGCTAGGTTATGCTAGACTAGGCTAGAATATGTTAGGCTAGGGTGGGCTATTCTATAATAGGCTAGGATTTTCTACGTTATGAAAAAGTAGGCTATGCTAGGATAGAACATGCTAGGCTAGTATAGGATAGGCTAAGCTAGTGTAGGCCAAGCTAAGCTAGAGTAGGCTAGCAAGGCTAGAGTAGGATAGGCTAGCATAGGCTCAGATAGGCTAGGGAAGACTAGTCTTGGCTATAGTAGGATGGGCTAGACTAGGTCGCTCTTGTTTAGAGTAAGTTAGGCTATAATAGGCTAGGTTATGCTAGGTAATTTAAGGCTAGACTACTCTTTTCTAAATTAGGATAATCTAAGCTAGTGCTAAAGTATGCTAGTGTAGAGTAATCTAATATAGGCTAGGATAGGATAGAGGTGGCTAGACGAGGCTAGGATAGGATATCTTAGAGGAAGATATGCTAGAGTAGGCTAGGATAGGTCAAGTTAGGCTAAGCTATGCTAAAGTATGCTAGACTATGTTTAGTTAGGCTAGAGTAGGCTATGCTAGAGTATGTTAGGCTAGGCTAATATTAGGTAGACTAGATTAGGCTAGGCCAAAGTAGACTAAGCTAGGCTAGAGTAGGCTAGCCTAGAGTAGGGTTGGGTGGGATAGGCTAGGCTAGGATAGAGTAGGCTAGGGTGTAGTACCCTAGAGTAGGCTATGTTAGGCTAGGCTAGGCTAGGCTAGTCTAGGCTAATCCTAGCATATGCTAGGCTACGCTAGATTAGGCTAGGACAATGTAGACTAGCCTAAGCTAGAGTAGGCTAGCCTAGCGTAGTGTTAGCTGGGATAGGCTAGGCTAGGATAGATTAGGCTAGGCTAGAGTACCCTAGAGTAGGCTGTGCTAGGTTAGAGAAGACTAGGCTAGGCTAGGTTAGAGTAGAGTGGACTAGGATAGGCTATACTAGGCATTGATATGCTAGTTTAGGGTAGTGTATGAAAGGATAGTCTAGTCTAGGTTAGGCTGAATTAGGGTAGGCTAGAGTAGGTTATGCTAAAATTCAGTAGCATAGGCTAGGCTAGGCTAGATTAGGCTAGTCTAGGCTAAGCTAAAGTAGGCTAGGCTATTCTAGGCTAGGTTAGAGTAGGCTAGAATAGGGTAGGCTAGGCTATGGTAGAGTATGCTAAGTTGGGATAGCTTTAGTTAGTGTTGAAATTTTGATGTTCTATGTTATAACAATTACTTCTTATGAAACCCCTTTTTATGTTTCAATATTAGATAAAAAATTTTAGATAGAACATAAATCAAATGCACAATAGAAGATAATGAAGAACAAAATATACATAGAGAATTTAGGTTTAATGACCAGCGAAAAACCCACAAGGGGAAAGCCAAACCAAAATCTTCTTCTATTAGAAATCAATTGATCGATAGAGATACAAAGTACAAAGAGAGATCAAGAGAATGAGTAAGTTCATCCAAATTTGAGCAAGTTGTAGCATGAAGGTCATTGGTAGTAGAAAAAAGTGCACACACTGAATCAACATTACCTTCAACTAAATCAAAATTGAAATACTGAAGGATTGAATCAATATTCGCTCATACTCTTGAAGTCACTCTCTCACAATCTTCTTCAACTCTCTCTCAAGTTCAAATTATTCTCTCACAATGCAGACGTACAGAGGGGAGAAATAATGAGGCGCACACACACACACACATACATATAGGAGGAGAAATGAACCTATGCCATAAAGGAGGAGTAACTTGCATGCGAATAGGGAGAGTAACATATACCCATTTAGGAAATGTAACTCATTCCATTAAAGAGGTATGCATTCATTTGTAACTTATGCTTTTAAGAGAGTGTGTAAGAGGAATATGCATGCTAATAATGATATTGTAAGAGAACCTTATTGAGAGCCATGATTGAGTGACACAAATTTCTTTTGAATACTAATATAATAGTATCATAAGAAAAATAATAATAATAATAATTATAAAAATATTAATTTGAGATTGAACTATTAGGATTGATTAATTATAAGAAGTGATTTTTCATCAACAATACTTGATTACCATTTGATGCAAGGTGATTTACTATCTTGATGCTTTCTAATTTTAGACTTTCCATTTTTAGACTTTTTATTTTTAGCAATTCATCTCTCTACTCCATATCATCTAGACCAATGATGTCTCACTCTAATCAAGAAGAATCAACATAATGGAGATTCATCCATCAATCTATATTCACTTGGGGGGATTTCCACTTTCCAACATATGACAAGGATCTCACACAACCAAGTCTCATCATTTCTTGGCATGATAACCCACTTGACAAGGATCTCACACAACCAAGTCTCATCTCTTGTTGGGGGGATAACCCACTTGTTAAGGATCTCGCACAATTAAGTCTCATATTTTCTTGGGGGAATAACCCACTTGTCAAGGATCTCGCATAACTAAGTCACATCTGTGCTTGGGGGAATCCACTTGTTAATGAATTTTCCTCTTGCTTGGGTTTGATGTTCTCCAGCATGAACCATTTTAGTTATTCTCTTGCCTACTTTGAAAAGCAGAAAATTTGAGATACCTAGGGGCTATACATGTAACACCAAATATTTCTTTGATTAATTAGAGTGCTGAATTTTGACAATCTTTCAATAAATTTAATGTGATGTAAGAGTTCATATCCTATTTTTCTCACTGTACTTTGAAACATTTTATTGATGCAACTTATCTCATTGTCAGAGAAGAAGTCATGGTGATGATATGATGAGACAGTGCCTCGAATAAAAATGAAATGAAAGGACAGGACTTTGTAACTGCCGAAATTCATCTTAGTAGTTCTATTGATACAACAATAATTCTTTCAATTTGGAAAGTCAGGCGGGGTGGGCATGGATCAAACTAATGCATTATTTTCCATGTTTTATGACTACAGCCTACTGCATGTACTCTTTATCTTTCCATCTTAAAGATTTGTGCATCAGATCATGAATATTCACAGCGAGTCTTGTTTGATTTCCAAGAGTATACCTCTTTTCAGAGTGAGATTCACATAATGAATGTGAATCAGTGGTATTTTTTTCTTGAAAGCTCCTGTCGGGTTGTTCAAGTGGGTTGCTCTGGAAAAAAAATTGTCTATGGGTAAGTTTCTTGTATATTTGTAATTATTCAATAATTTGATCCAGTTTATATTCCAGATCCTTACTTTTCAAACTCAAGATATTGAATAATACTATTGAAGTCATGTGAATGAGAGTTTCAGGGAAAATCAACTATTCATCTAGGTATTGACTAATCCAGTTAGTACCATAAAATTAAAGGCACATTCACTTGCAGTTTTACATTAGTAATAACTACTTGCAGTATCATATTGATAATAAAATGATCTCGCATAACCAAATGTTATCTCTTCTTGAGGGGATCCACTTATCAACACATGAAAATGATCTCACATAACCAAGTCTCCTCTTTTCTCGAGGGGAACCACTTGCCAACACATGAAAATGATCTCACATAACCAAGTCTCATCTCTGCTTGTGGGGATCAACGTATCAACACATTACAAGGATCTCACACATCTAAGACTCATCACTACATGGGGAGATTTACTTGTCAACATAAAACAAGGATCTTGCACAACCAACTTACATATCTACTTTATGGGATCCACTTGTCGACAAACTAAAAGAATATCAAACAACCAAGTCTCATATCAGCTTTCGGGGATCCACTTATCAACACATGATAAGTATCTTGAGCATCCAAGTCTCATCTTCACTTTGGGGAATCCACTTGTCAACACATGATAAGGATATCACACATTCAAGACTCATCATTGCTTAAGGGGATACATTCTTTGACACACAACAATGATCTTGGACATCCACCACTCATCAATGTTTGGGGGGATCCACTTGTTGACACATGACAAGGATCTTGCACATCCAAGACTCATCAGTGTTCGGGGCGAACTAGTTATCGACACATGACAAGGATCTTGAACATCCAAGGCTCATCACTACTTAGGGGGGTCCACTTTTTGACACATGACAATGATAGCATATATCAAATATTCCTCACCCATGACCACCCTCTCTTGGAAGGGTCACATTCGTTATTCCAAGTTGTTCATTAAAAAAAATAACTTTCCTTTCAACAAAAGCTTGGTAAGAATGTCAGTGATCTAGTCATTAATCACTATATGATGGAGTTTAACTATTCCTCTCTGCACCATATCCCAGATATAGTGATATTTTATCTCAATATGCTTGGAATTGTCATGGAACATAGGAATTTCTGCAAGTTGAATCCCACTCTTATTATCACAAATAAATTATTGTTGTGTCCATAACATGCTCAAACAACTCTCCAAATAGATTCATTTTCCATATTGCCTCAAACTATCCATGCTAGTAGTAGCGTACTCATCTTCAACTGTGCTAAGGGCTACATAATTTTTATTCCTACTCACCCAAGATATCACAATAGATCCTAAGCTAAAGCAACAACCATATGTGCTTTTTCTATTAGTAGATTTACCATCCCAATCAACATCTGAGTATCCATGTAGTCTTATATGACTAACAATATATTTCAATCCTAGATTGATGGTCCCATGCAGGTATATGAACAGATGCTTTGCAACAATCCAATTTTCATGATATGGTTTAATCATATATTCACTTAGAGTGCTGACCACAAAACATATGTCTGATTTAATGTTCACTAAGAACAGGAGTGCCCCATATAGATTTCAATACTTAGAAGGACTTGGAAAATCAAGACCAACAAATTTACCACATAGGTTCTGGAAGTTCATCTCCATTCGAGAATTCATGGATTTACATTTTGTCATACCAAATATTTCTAGCAGCTTTGAAACATATGCTCTCTCACAAAGGAAAATCTCACTAGGTTTCTGCCATACTTCAAGGACCATAAAGTAGTGCATCAAATGAATATCTTTCATTTCAAATTCAAAAGCTAACTCCCTCTTACACTAGAGGATAAGAGGTTCACCATGGGTTAGACATAAATCATCAAAATATAATACCAAAATCAAAGGCATACCTTGGACTTTCTTGAAGTAAATATTTGGATCAACATTACTTCTAGTAAAACCAAGTTTCATCAAGAAGATACTAATGTGAGTATATCAAACTCTTGGAGATTGCTTCAAACCATAGAGGGTTTTATTTAGGAGTTTTTCCAATCATGTACTACAAAGCCTTATGGTTGCTCCACAAATACTTCTTTCTTGAGGAAGCCATGTAGAAAGTAGTCTTCACATCCATTAGGTGAAGGGACCATACTTTGTCAGTATCTAGAGCCACAATAAATAAGATGGTGGTATAATGGGAAACAGGTGATAAGCCCCAGAAATGGGTAACTATATGGGCTCATTTTGCCTATTTTTTTCATTTAATCCACCACTCTCAATAGTTTTGTGCATGTTTTTGAATATATTTATGTCAATAGAGTGAATGGGGACAGTCACTTTGCGACATAGTCTTATGAGTGTTTATTGCAGATTTTTTGACATTTTTGGACAACGACCAGGCATTTATGAGTAGATTTGCAGCTAAACTTGAGGAAACAGGGTGAGGACTTATAAGAGGGGTGTATCCTTCATTAATGACCCCTTCCTTGAGTTCTCCATCAGCAGCTCGGAGTACAAAGGCCCACAATGATGATTCCAAGGGGCAGCCGAGCAAGTGTAGTAGAGCTGCTGTTATCTTCAATTTTAGGCAGCCGAGTTCCTTAAGTTTAGGAGGACTGTTGGGAGTCCCAACTTGTATAAATAAAAAGGCTTCAAGCCTCAGTAGGTTAGCCATTTCATAGTATATTTTCGCACTTTTGTGCAGCTTTGTACTCAGCTCATTTTCAAGCTCTTTTTGAAGACAGTTTTGTGATGTAACTGCTACTTTTTGATAAATGAAGATGAATCAAGTTTTGAACCAGCAATGATCTTTCCTATAGGGCTGAAGCTCTTGGGTTAGGGCCCAATCCAAGCTTTCCAACACCTCCTCTATGTATTTATATGATTTTTCTTGCATTCACAAGATAATTTTCGCTGTTTAGGTTAAATCTTGCTTTGTTAATTAGGTTGTTTTTTATGGTTAGAATAGTTGTTCTTGCTTCAGGTTGATTAGATAGTTTGCTGCAATAGTAGGAAAAGATCCAAAAAGGCTACCAAGCAAGCCTTGATCTCCTTTCTCCTTCCTTGGGACCATGATTTGAGATCAAGGCACTATTGCTGCCACCAAAAACATTGTTTTTTCTTTCCTAATGCAATTGCTAGTGTGAGATTTTGAGTTGGAGAAGTTGATATCAGTTGGATTCACATGCTTAGATACTTTCTTGTTCATTTACCATGGCTTTCTCACATAGTTTTCTGTCCATCAAGTTATGTTCAGCATTTCTCTGGTTTTAGGTCAGATTTTAGGTCAAAATAGGCAAAACTATGTTTTTCGGTTCTTGCTTGGGTCAGTTTTGAAGAGTAAGTGTGCAGCTCACTTGTAGAAAACTCCAGTTTATCATTCCTCCATAGCATAGCCTGTACCAGTTCATCTCTCAATATTTCCCCACTCATTCACCTCATTTCGCCAAACTGCCCTAATTTCTGTGTTTTTGTCCAAATTTCTTTCTTGACCTTTGAACAAATCCAACCATCTCCTTCATTCCTGATCTTCATTGACAGAGTCCTAGACCCCTCAACACCTCCATCCAACCTTCATTTCCATTTTCCCATCATTTTTCCACCTTCAAATCTCCAAAAACCATTTTCAGCCTGTAGAACCTCCTCTAGATCCCTTGCAGCCTCCTATAGAAGTTCATGTGAGTGATTTTCGAAGTCTGATCACAATGGAAGTCTCTAGAAGGGTACTAGGGACCTATTAGGACCTCTCCAAACCTTCATCGCCTGCTACAAAATCCAACTCCATCTCCCTTCGCCACCAAACCTCTGCACAATCACAACTAGTTAAAACACAAGCATAATAATTCCACATAAAATTGCTCAAAAGTACAAAAAGATGGTTTCTTCTCATTTCTCTTCCAAAGTAGCTTGAATACATGCATTTTACCTTTCCAGTAGTTAATGGCACCCATCTCAATAGTTTCCATCTCTTTCCTTGTAAAAGTAGGGTTTGTTAGGGTTTGCATTTCATTTTAGTTTTCATTCTCTTTCTGCAAGTAGAATAGCCTCTTTCGAGTTAGCTTTCTTTCATCACAGTTAAAAGCTTCTTCTCAGAACTCATAGAAGTTTTCTTAAGCTCCTAGCAAACTTGTGCCAGCTGATCAAGTGACAACCTGCAGTAAGAGCTAGCACTTGTGCATATAGCACCGTCGCTTCCAAGTTTGTTACAAACTACCAGGTTGATAAAAGTAGAGTAGGGAGCTCCAGGAGTTGTAGCATTATTGCTGCAATACTGGAGCTCATCATCTTTTTGGCGTTGTTGCTGGGGAAGCATCAGAGTACTTTGTGATTACTGCTTTTCTTCTATTTTTTTACTGCAACATTCTACTAAGTAATTTATTTCATTTCAATTTTGCAATTTCATTTCAGCAAGCGTAGATTAGACATTTCCTGCTTTCATTTCAATTCTGCAATTTCATTTCAGCAAGTTTAAATTAGGAATTTCCTTCTTTCATTTCAATTTTGCAATTCCATTCCAGCAAATTAGATTAGACATTTCCTACTTTCATTTCAATTCCACAATTTCCATTCCAACAAAGTAGATTAGACATTTCCTGCTTTCGTTTCAATTCTGCAATTTTCATTCCAGCAAGGTTTATTTTAGTTAGTTGTAATTTGCTGTTCAATCCATTTTAGTTTTTGCAGGTACAAGAAGAAAAATAAACACAAAAAATCACCCAAAAAAAAGAGATTTCCTTTCATGCCTCGTAGGAACAGAGACAATTCGGGAAAATTCCTACCCAACACCCCCACCACATCACTAAGTCACCCTTCTCTCTTCTTTGGTGGCAGTGATCTAGAAGAACCTATAGGTGAACCTCCAGAGATATACAAAGATCCTATAACAGAAGAAGAGCAAGAAACCATTCCTCCTGAGACCATGGTTGAAAACAGAAACGTTAGAAGAAATGGGGAAAGAATAGAAGGTGCCTTTCCTATCCGAGAGACCAATGGGGACACAAAGATGAAAAACATAAGTCCCTAAACCTTACCTCACTTCCATGGATTGACTATCAAAGACCCTGATACCTTCTTGTTTGAGTTTGTTGTTCTTTGTCGAACCTATGACTATTCAGAAGATGAGCAGAAGTTGAAACTCTTTCCCTCTACCCTCAAGGATGCAGCATTATGTTGGTTCATGGGGTTACCTGGAAACAGTATCACAACTTGGGCTCAAATGCATCAAGCCTTTAACAACAAGTACCGGGACTACTGTAGGTCAAAGGATACCAAGGAAGAAATCTTCCAAATGACCATGTGAAGTGATGAATCTTTAGAAGACTATGAAGAGAGTTTCAACTCAGTTATAAAAGGGCTAGGTGCACACTTGACCCTGAATATCTGAAGTTGGTTCTGCTCAGAGGAGTCCCTAAAGACCTTCTAGATACCCTCCATTTGCTGGTTAGGGGAGACATCTAACAGCTACCTTACAATGACATAAAGAATGTGTTTAGAAACCATTCTAGGGCAGCGAGAAATAGAGGTAGGGGAAGTCAACTTTTAGCCAGTACCCTGTTATCCAGTTCCTCCCTTAAAAACGAACTTGCGAATTAGATGGAAGATTTCAATAGCGAGATGAGGCAGACTCTTTCCATGCAAATGGATACCTTGTAGATCTAAAGGAAGCAAGAGGAAGCCGAGAGGGCTTTGGCCATCTTTTGTCCTAGGTGCACTAGGAAGCATCCTAGGAAGGAATTTCCATTTCACTCCGTAGAATTGTGTTCTGAATGTGAAGGAGACCATCCTACAAATCAGTGCCCTTCCTTACCTGGATTCAAAGCTATGTACCAAGGGGCTGAAGGAGCCACTGAACCACTTTGTTTCATGAACCAAAAGAGGCCACATGGACCTAGACCTTACCAGCAGGGAATGCAAGGGACATCCCAGACTCATTACAACCCCAATCAAGCCACTTCCATGCCTTCTTGGGATCCTCCTACTCATCCTTCTTGGTCCACACCCCCTCCTTGGTCCACACCCCCTCCTTGGTCATATCCATCTCAATATCATACTCAACCAGCTGCTCATTCATTCCACTCTTATGCTCAGCCACAACCTCAGTGGAATGCACCTCATGAGGGGTGGAGGCCCCAATACAACTCTCCTCCCGCTCTTTTTCCTCCACCATCTGCTCAACCACAACCATTACCTCATGCTCCTCTAAGACAACCCCAAATACCTACTCAACCGAACCCGAATCCCAATAACAGACAGGCCCAGTAGGTATATACTGGAGAAACAACATGCCCTCCCTATGCTGTGGAGATTCAGGAGATTAACCTACGATCTGGGAAGGTTCTCCGAGATAGCCAACCTCCTCCTAAGGAGGATGAGGAAGAAAAACAGGAAAGTGAACCAAAAACCATTCCACCCTTTCCTGAGAGAGTAACTGGAACCACACAACCGACCCCAGAAGAAACTGAACTTCTGGGAGAACTAAAATAGTTATGTGTGAAAATGCCACTTCTCCAAGCCATAAAATATGTACCAATCTACAATAAGTTGATCAAAGAGAAGTGCTTCAGGCACCCAGGCAGGTGCAAGAGAGATGCCCCAACTATCAGTGTCATAGGACAACTGCCCGACCTGATGTTCGGGTAGGTAATATGTCCGAAATATCTGGACCTTGGGAGTCCTGTAGTCGATGTCCAAATTAATGGCACCATAATTCCCCACACCTTGATTGATCTAGGGGCTGCCATTAACATGATGACCAAGGACACTGTGCTCAAACTCAACCTTCAAGGTTCTCTAAGAAAGACCTCAACAGTACTGCAGTTGGCAAACCACTCCACCATGACCCATGAGGGGATTGTGGAAGATGTAATGGTCTCTATTGACTCCTGGCAATACCCTGCTGACTTCCTGGTTCTTCAACCAAAGGCAAATCTCACCGGGTATCCTCTCATCCTGGGAAGACCTTGGTTGGCTACTACAGATGCCTACATCAATTGTCAAGCTGGGAGCATGACCATCAAGAATGGGCATATGCCCAAATAGCTAGTCCTCTATCCTCCTGCCCAACCTCTGCTAGAACATGATTTACCTCTCTGGTTGGAGGAGGAAGACAAGGATGAAGTCTATTCCTTACCATTGTGTACAGTAAATGCTACCATGGGGGGGCCACAAACCGAGGATGATCTTATTGAGAACTTGATTCAAAATCCACCCCCCAGTGTGTTGCCATTAGAAGAGTTCGTGGAAGAAACCCAAGCCAATGCTTTAGTTGATCTCTGTGTGGCTGATCTGACCTCTTTCTGAGTTAAGAATGTGGAATTTGGTGCAGAAAAAACCTTGAAGATCAACTCATGCCTATCCACCTCTCGGGAGAAAGAACTGTGTAGCTTATTGAACAACCACTTGGATGCTTTTGCTTGAAGCTATAAGGAGATGAAGGGAGTCCACCTTTTAGCCTATACTCATCACATTTACATTAAAGAAGATTGTAAACCAGTTAGGCAACCTCAAAGGAGGATGAATCCAACCCTTAAGGACATTGTCAAAGAAGAACTGCAAAAGTTGCTGGATGCAGGATTCATCTACCCCATCTCTGACAGCGAATGGGTTTCTCCTTTGATGCTAGTGCCAAAGAAAAATAGGAAGTGGAGAATCTGTGTAGATTATCAGGAACTAAACAAGGCCACCAAGAAGGACCATTTCCCTTTGCCTTTCATAGATCAAATGTTAGATGAACTGGCAGGGAAGAAGTTCTTTTCTTTCCTAGATGGGTTTAGCGGGTACAACCTGATCCAAATCAGACCGGAAGACCAAGATAAGACCACTTTCACTTGTCCTTGGGGTACTTTTGACTACGAGGTCCTTCCCTTTGGGTTGTGTAATGCTCTTACCACTTTCCAGAGAGCAATATTGAGCATATTTGCTTAATTGGTTCACGACTCAGTGGAGATCTATATGGATGACTTCAGCCCTTATGGTGCTAACTTCCAGGAAGCTTTGACTAACCTGGGAAAAGTTTTAGCCAAGTGTATTGAAATGAACCTGTCCCTCAGTCCTGAAAAATGTGAATTACTGATGACTGAAGGGACCGTGCTAGGTCATACAATTTCTCAACAAGGATTACAGGTGGATCCCAACAAGATTGCTATCATCCAAAGGGCCCCACATCCTCAAAGGTAAGAGATGTTCAGAGTTTTCTAGGCTTAACAAGGTATTATAGAAGATTCATTATGGATTTTAGTAAGCTAGCCTCTCCATTGTTTGGTCTTTTGGGAAAATATGTTGAATTCATATGGACTAACAATTGTCAAGAGGCTCTGGATGCCTTGAAAGGTAAGCTGGTAACTGACCCAATTTTGAGAGGTCCAAATTGGGCCCTACCTTTCCACATTCACATAAATTCCTCGAACAAAGCTATAGGGGTAGCCTTAGGGAAAGTTGAAGAGAAGCTTCCATATGCCATATATTTTGTTAGTAGAAACCTCCCAAGGCAGAATTAAACTATACTGTAACGGAAAAAGAGCTCCTAGTTGTAGTCCATTCACTAAACAAGTTTAGACACTACATCACTGGCTATCAAACATTCGTACACACTGATCATGTTGCAATTAGGTATTTGATGAATAAACCTGATGTAAATGCTCATATCATTAGATGGTTACTTTTATTGCAGCAATTTGATTTGACCAATGTTGATAATCTAGGTAAGGAAAATGTTGTTGCTGATTTTCTATCTAGACTAGATCTGCCTGCAGGTGAAGAAGGAATGGTGGATGATCAAATGCCAGATGAACACCTATTTTCTATTTCAATACTCTCTCCATGGTTTTCTTATATAGCAAATTATTTGGTTTCAACACAGTTTCCCCCACACCTGTCCTCCCAAAGAGAAGAGCAAGATCGTGAGAAAAAGTGTCCCATTCACTTGGATTAGGGGCAATCTTTTTAAACTTGGCCCAGATCAGATTTTGAGGCAATGTATCAGGGAGGAGGAAGTTTTTTACATCCTCCTAACCTGTCATGATGGGCCCTGTGGGGGCCACTTTGCAGCAAAGAGAACTGCCTTCAAAATTCTGCAGGCAAGTTACTATTGGTCCACTCTTCATCAAGATGTCAGGAGATACATCAGCCAATGTGACCGATGTCAAAGGATGGGGAAACCTACTCCAAGGGATGAAATTCCCCTGCAACCTCAAGTGACTTTCGAGCCATTTGAGAAGTGGGGCATGGACTTTGTGGGTCCTATCAACCCTCCTTCAAAACAAAAATCTTACATCATTGTGTGCACGGATTACCTGACAAAATGAGCAAAAACAAAGGCAATCAAGGCAACAACAAAAGAAAAAGTAGCTGAGTTTTTGAGGGAAAATATCTTCTACAAGTTTGGCTATCCAAGAGAATTAGTCACAGATCAAGGAATTCAATTTACTTCCAATTTGATTGAAGACCTACTCACACATCACAAGATTAAGCACAGAACTTCCACCCCTTATCATCCACAAACAAATAGATAGGTGGAAGTCACTAACAGAGCTTTGGAAGGGATTTTGACTAAAGTAGTGAGCAATAGCAGAAAAGATTGGGCATATCGATTGGTTGAGGCCACCTGGGCCTATAACACTACTTGGAAAACTACCATAGGTTTCACACCCTATGAGCTAGTCTATGGGAAGAAGGCTTTGCTATCCATAGAATTTGAATATAACACATTAAGGATGACAACTCAGCTGGACCTAGATCTCAACCATGCACAAAAGGAGAGATTGCTTCAGCTAAATGGATTGGATGAACAAAGATTGCAGGCCCTTCTCCACTCTAAGGTAGTCCAAATTCAAAGAAAAATATGGCATGATAGACACCTCAAAGAAAAACAATTCCAGCAAGGAGATTGGGCGCTGCTGTATGATTCAAGGTATAAAGATTTCAAGGGAAAACTGAGGACAAGATAGCTGGACCATACACAGTATAAAAATGCAATGACAATGGTTCATTCCGTATATGGACCATTGATGAAGAAGCCATCCCCATGCTCGTCAATGGGCATATATTGAAGATCTATAGGAAGCCCCTTTCCAAGCAAGAGTTCATTGATAATCTGGGTAAATCAGTGTTGGTAGTGGAGCAGGTCCCTGTCTCCACTCCACCCACATCATGAGAAAACAAAAAAAAAATAGAGAAAAAACATGAAATGGAATAAAAGATCCCTGTGTGAAAACCTCTTGGAGGTGCCCAGGGCAGGCAGTGAGGGTGAAAACCTCCTAGAGGCGCCCCAATTGTCTCAAAAAAAAACCTAACTGCTTTCGGATAAAATTGCAGGTTGCAGGAGGGTCACACAAGAGAAAAAACATGGCCAAGCTGCATACACCCTTCATAGTCCATCCCTCCATCGCCATTATCCTTTCCCAAGCCTTGGTCTCATTTATTCTAAAAATTTCGCATCCTACAGGAAACTCTGTGTGTTTTACAGGAGGCTCCTATAGAAATCACAAAGAGGCCAAAATCAAAATCAGAGAAGAACCCGAGGGCTAGAAATTTGTCTATGAGGCTTGTGAACCTCCCTACCATCTGTTAGAGTCGGTCTGGTTATCCATCTTTCAGAGATCAAAACTCTTTTTTTCATTTCATGTTTAGGTGTCTCATCAGTTTCGATCAGTTGCATTTCATTAGAAGCATGCCATAAATCTGACGGAGAGGTTTGTGTCACTCATTCCCCTCGTGCTTGGCACTGCAGGATCACGTCTATTCTTAAAAATCAAGTCTTGAACAGTCATTTGCAGTCCTGTTTCAGTCTCTCGGTCATAATATTTTTTTCAGTCATTAAGTCTAGGGTTAAGTCGATAGGTCTTTGACAAAGTTTAAATAAAGCCAGCAGGCCAGAGGGAGGTCCTTGTTAGATTGTTATCTCAGATATTTTTATCATTATACGGATAGATTATGACTTCTCTTCAAAACTCTATTTTGAAGATAAGTCAATATTTCATTTTTGTAATAAATTTTCGAAAATTTTATTTCTTGAAATGTCTCGGCGCAGCCCTGGTCTCGTTTTCCAGATCATATCATAGCTATCCCTGCAAAAATTTGTCAAAGAAAATCATTATTTCAACCAAATTTAAGGAGGAAACAAAAAGGTCAAAATTCTATTAATCCTGAAAAAGTTTCAATTGCAAAACATAACAAAGTGGGTTATGAAAGAGGCAAAAATCAAATTGGTGTCTATATAAGGGTTTTTCAATGAAGTTTCAAGTCATTGTGCATGCCAAAGGAGGAGAAAACCATTGCAAGTCGTGTTTGAGCGTTTTGGAGCGGATTGGTCCTCATTTCACCTGCGCGACGCATATAACAGTCTGCGCGGCGCACATAACTTGCGCGGCGCACACAGACATTCAGGCCAGTGCAAATTATAACCAGCGCGTGCATATAACTTGCGCAGCGCACTGGGTAAGGAGCGCGACGCTTACAATTTGGAGCCTCATAACTTGTTCGAAACCTCATCAAATCACCTCCTCTTCACATCAATTTTTCAGGTAGGCTCGCCTTCATTGCCTTGGCTTTGTTTTTAATGGTGAATGTGATGGGTTCATGGATGATTGCTGTGGAGACCAGATTTTAAAAGCCTCCATTTGTCAATATAAAAAGTGTTGTAGGGTTTGAAAACGGTTTTGTTACCAAGGTTGTGTTTTTCCCCATTTCCCTTTGTTCCTCATTCCCAAATTCACTCATCATACTTCCTCATTAATTCCCTCATTAATCCTACACTACAATCCTTGAAATCCTAATCCCCCACTCTATATAAAAAACTCCTAATCCTATTTAATATCCCAAACCCTAAAACCCTAATCTCATATTTATATTTCCCCTCCTATCCGTAAATACATTTTATTTTAAAATTCCCTGATATTTCCCTTTCCTAATATCCCTTGTTCATTGTTTCCCCTTGGTCACAACATTGTTTAAATCTAAAGAATAGTCCATATTCAGTTGCACACAGCAGTTTCACTTATCAGCATTCATTTGAGGCAGTTTGTATATCAGCAGTGATGTCATCTGGTCACTCATCGGAATATGAGGCAGAAACCCAAAGTGATTCCCCCGTAGGTGAACAAGAACCCCGGAGGCCTCGTAAAAGTGGAAAACATGTCAGGGAAGAACAAATCACCATTACAGAACTCCATGCCTGTCCTCTTGCGATGCAGTGCTTTGAGCATCAGTCATGCTATGAGTTTTGTCAAAAGGTAGCTGAGGTCCAGTTTCATTATGAGTTGGATCATCTTTTTGTCTTGCATTTGCACGGAGACCAAGCTACCTTGGCTGGGGTCACCTTTACACTTACACCAGAAACTGTTTCGATAGCAACAGGTATACCAAATATTGGTGAACTATGGCATAAAAAACAACAAATTGATAAACAGCATTATGAGCCATATATCAAACCCAATTGCTTGAGGCAGCTCAAAAGAGTGTTCCCATTCAGGTACCTGAAAGATGAGTATGCTCCTCTCATGAGATTGATCATGAAATATTTTAGCTGTGAGGGACGATTCTCTCGTCTTTATGCTTATCACATCAGGTTATTTATGCATTTCACCAGGGTGCGGATGATGAACATTCTGTATTTCATCTGTTGGAATATAGAGAGGATGACAACCTTTATACAGCATAGTACCCCTCAACAGCAACTCAACAGTGTATATCATTTTGCGCTTATAAAGATTTGGTTGGTTCATCATCTTGGTTCGCAGGGCATCACTTGGGATGACTTTATCTCATGTGATTTCTTCAGAGCTTCACGAGAAGTACCAGAGGTGAAACATGAGGGTGAACCTTCTCAGCAGTATGAGCATCATGAGACTAGGCCTATTTTCATTACATATCAGAGAGGCTATCCGAAAGGTACCAGACCTTTGTTTGCAGCAGCAAAGCGAGTGTTATCTCCACCTGGCATGGAAGGGGCCTCACTTCCGACATCAGCACCACAAGCACAGGTACAGGACAAGGGCAAGATGCCCATGCATGAGAAAGGGCTTTCAGGTGAGCCATAAGGTTTCGTTGTCATTCTTGATGTTGAGACAGCTATGGATTTATAAAAGTCTAGATATAAAATGATGATTAAGGAGCAAGAAACAGACATTCAAACCTTGGAAATCCAGTTGGAGATGTTCAAATGGAACATCAGGTATCTAGAACAGAGAAATAAGCATCTTGAAGATCAGCATGCGATCATGGAGCTACAGAACATCCGTCAGAATTTCCAAGTTGCCCGACATAGGAGGATTCAGTTCACTTCTCTAGAGCGACAAGTCAATGAGGATCAAGAGTCTAATCTCGAAAGGGTCAACATTCACTTGGAGAAGCGGCTGAGCAAGGCCAATAGAGATAATGCATTGTTGAGACATATGGCTGTTCACTACAGGGCACGAAACCAAGTTTGCAAGGCTCGGATAAGAAATCTAAAGGCAAAATTGAAGAAGGCAATCCGCAAGCAAAAGAAACAAAGGGAGCTCGATCATCTTTAGATTTTGGCTGAGGCCTCTTTAGCTCATCATCACACTTGATGAAGGAACTCCAGCCCAAATTTCAAGAGATTTGGGGCATTTTTGGTCATTTTGAAATTTTTGCATTTAAAAAACAGGTTTTTTTCCCTATATGCGCCGCGCACCTTGCGTAACCCATAGGATTGGGAATTCCAAATCACAAATGGCTTGCAGTTTTGGATTTTTCATGGAGAATCATGAATTTTGGTACTTGGACAAGAAGTTTTGGAAAGTTTTTGGTCCCCAAAAGGTCAAAAAACATGCAAAAAATGACCTCACTGCCCCTATTTTGACACACAGGAGGCAGTCTTGGAAGAATGCACTTTTGGAGGGGCAAATGGACACCAATTTTGAAAATTCCACTTGGGTTGGATAGTAGATAGGTAGGACTTTCCAACAAGCCAACCTAAGCTCAATTTGGACTCCTGAAGGTACCTCAAAGACAGCAGCAAAGTAGCATGGCGCATATAGAAATCAGCGCAGCGCATATAGATTTTTTGCCCTATTTTTCATCTTTCAACTCAGAAATTCGACCAGTTTGACTAGTTTTGCTTTGGGATGTAATTTTTGACTTCTCTTGATGTAATTGATTGAACATGATGTAATTTTGACACTTAGTTACTTGTTCTAGAAGATTCATTCACCAAAGAGTGAAAATTTAATGAATGAATCAGTTTCCTACCTTATAGAGGCAAGTTGTTTTGATTGCCTAGATTTTAGTGCTTTGTTTAGAATTGGTTGAAACAACTCCTAGAATGATGAGCTCGACCCCTAGAGGCAAGGGAAGAGTTTGGCTTGCCTATATTATGTAATTTCTAAGTCATTTTCATGGTTGGACTCTTGGGAAAATCTTGACACTCTATTGTACATTCATTTTTGCATTTTTGGCAAAGGAAAGACCAGGGTTTTGTAGCACTGTTTGGGATCCTTGTGGCTTTATGTGTTTGATGGTGTGCTTCTTTAAGTAATTGTAAGTTGTTATGTGTATCATTTTCCTTCTCTCATCTTCTTCAATTGAACAAATGAAGTGTTAAGGTAGAATCCATAGATTGTTATGCTCTGCCTTTAAATTTGTTTGATTTTCCATGTTTTCATCTATTTAAGAAGAATCCTTGAAAGCTTCTTGCTCTCCTTAACTTCTCATCAGTCAGATTTAGCCATTCATTATCTTTAAATCATCAAGACAATCACCTACCTTTCCCCAAGTAGACCTCTGCAAAAACTGTGTCTCATCCTCACACCCAAAATTGCCTTTTCCTTTGATTCAACAAAAACCCCAAAAATCAACCTCAAACTCCTTTTATTTCATACCTAGCCTAATATCAACTGCAAATTTAGTCATCTCGAGCCTCATCGTTTACCTTTTGCCAAGATTGACCCGGAGAGAGCCCTCTCCTGTCCTCGTAGGGCTAGCTACGAGGATAAGCGTGGTTTGATGTGGACCTAGAACCTTGTCTTTTCAGCCTCAGAAAAATCTAGGCTCTAACACCGTCATCCATCTTCTATTTCTCCATTCCATCCCTGAACACCCACATGTCCACTCGCTTTTCTTTCCCTGCACAGAAAAATACAGAAATTATATTTCTTCCATTCTGTAAACACAAGAAAAGGGTGACAAATAAAGTAGCAGCATTCTTTGATTATTCCTACCTGATACCTTCCAGCTACTATTCCTTGTCATTCGAGACCTTCTTCAATAGTCTTTTTAGCCCTACTCAAGCATCAGCCCGAATTTCAGAAGGAGAAGTAGCTACAAGAAATCCTATAGGATTCTTGTAGCAGCTGATCCCTTTGAAAAACAAACTCTAGAGACAGGGTCAACACAACAGGATGTATGAAGCATGCAAGGAGCAGAGCTTGAACGAGAAACCATCAGCATGAGCCAAAGGTTGAGCATGCAGAGCACCAGCAACAACAACAACAATGAAATAAAGTTCCAAAGTCCGAAGCATGCAAAACACAGCAGCGACTAACAGGTAAGTGGCTAAACCTATTCCTCTATTACATGAATATTATTTACAAACTGCATGAACTATGGGAATGGTCACGATTAAACAGAATCAGTGGCCAGCTAACTTGCCACCCTAGTTCAGTTCACACACCCTCGTGGAGTTTAAATGAGCCTCGGCCAATTCAAACTGCAGATCAGATACACAGTCATCACGTGTGGCCCATCAACTCGAGAAGAAAAAAGCTCATAACTTCTAGTGGTGGCGGCGTATAACAGGAGTGAGGGAGGTGATGGTGTTCAGCCAACATGAAGAACCATAATGACACTGGCGTAGGACCAATGGTCTGGATGGAGATAACGTACCCATCTAGGCATCTCACCTCCTCACCACAGATTATGCCATCAATTAAGTACAATGTGGCCTAAGCCTCCACCACCCTTTGTTTCATTTTCATTTATGAATTTCTCGACTGCAGTACTCACCTACCACCTTCAAAACAACGAACCAGTTGTTTTATGCCAGTTTTTTGCCAGTTTTTCAAAACCCTCCCACCTACCGGGCTCTACAGGAGCACTATTGCATTCTACAGGAGCCGGAACACCGTCTACAGGAAGGGCAGAGAGCAGCTCCGTAGAAGGAAAAATTCGATATTTTTGTCAAAATTCGAGCTTGAAAAGAGGTAGGCTTGGGAAACCACTCTGCATATGATATATTTATATAAGGTGGTGGATTAAAAACACAGTATTGGGTTGAAAGAAAGGAAAGTGAAGCTTAAAAGTCTGCCTGTATTTTTTCTGAGTTCTACATAGTCTCCCTGTTTTCTTCTCTGCGTTCAAAGTTTGTCTTCTTCTTCCTCACATTCTTTTATAAAGAAAAAAGGGATGCAACCATAGAAACCAACTTGTGAAAAAACCCAAATTTGCAAGTCTGTCTACCCTCTGAAGAGAAAAACCCTGTGTTATTTATTCTCTGTTCTGTCAAAAAAATTGATTTTTTTCAAAAACCGAGAATCAAATTCAGGTTAAAAATAGTTTGAAAAAGGGGAGAAATTGCAAATTGATGTTGTGAAGAAGAAGCACACGGGAAAATTCCCTCTCTGGTCAGAAAAAGACAAAACTCAGCTATCCCTCTGTTTTCGGTTTTGCCTTCCTCCTCACTTGAGCATTCTCAGAAACCACTAAAACACCATGCCAGGAGGTTTTATGAGAAAGGAGCCTTTGAACTCCAACAAATTGCATGAGCACCCAGAAGTGGTGGCCCTCTTCACTAGGGAAAATTGGATGTCTTTCTTTGAGAGAATTCATGGACATGATGAGGAGGTGACTGAAGAATTTTTTATGTCCTTAAGACCCCATTCGTAAACACATGCTATAGTCAATTTCAGGGGTATGACTCTAGAGCTTACACCAGAATTTATTAGCAGAATCACAGGTCTTCCACTTGGGCTCCCTTGGAGCAAAGAGGAAAAACCATTGGGACAGGTTGCTAAAAAGACATTCTTCCAGCCTGATGAACATCCTGTAGAGGATAAGAATGGGGTCAGAAGGACAAGCTTACCTCCTCCATGGAGTGAAGTCAGCTACCAAATCATGAAATACATCACTTTTGAAGGTAGATTCAGTATAGTTGATGGTTATTACTTCAGGTTATTGCATGAATTGAGATATGGGATGGACCTACCTGCAGCTAGAAAACTCAGTCTCCCATATTTCATCCTCTAGTATTTGATAGAATGTGGCACCAAGCTAAATGCAAGGGTCCTAGACCAGCTGGCCCACCATGGGCTCATCAAATTGTTGGTAGAAGATGCCCTACACACATACACCATCCTCGTAGCTTGGGAAATTTTTAGGAATATGTCCAGGGAAAATGACATCAAAACTTTGACTAAGGACATTAGCCCATCTAGCAGTGAAGGGGAGAAGCAGACAGAGGAACTTGAGAAGAAAAGGAATGAGGAGGCACAAGATATTCAAACAAAAGGAACAACAGAGGAGAAAAAGAAAGAAGAAGAAAAACTTGACAAAACCACTGTTGAGCCTAAGGCAAAAAAGAAGATAGCCTCAAAAACAAAGAAGAGGAAAAGGACAAAGGCTAAGAAGAAAAATCCCAAGAAAGCCCAACAAAATACTACCACAGGAAAGGCAGGGACTCAGCAAGAAAAGGAGAAAACACCACCAGAGGCAGCAGAGACAAAAGCAAAAATAGCAAACACAGGAAAAATTGCAGGAGATAAAGGAGAAGAATAGCAAGAAGAGACATCCCCTGAAACACTGGCAAGGGAAGCAGCAGCTGTGCTTGTTGCATTAAGCACTCCAGCAAAACAAAAGGGAAAACGAAAAAGGCAAACATCTATGTATTTCAAAGCCAAAAGGAGCACCCAGATTAAGGTGGGCAAGCCCCAGCCACCATCAAAAGAACCCATTATCATTAAGGATGCACCTACTGAGAAGAAGGAGGAATCTCCCTCCAAGATCTCTATCACCTACAAGAGAGTAAGTCCCAAAACCTCCACCTGGAAGGAAAGAATTAAATTGATGGACTCCAAAGTAGTTCTACAGGAGGCACAAACCTCTCTACAGGAGACACTGGCCAAGCTTAAAGAAACTAAAAAATTGGAAAAGAAGGCAACAGAATAGTCACAAGAGGAAAGAAAGGAGAAAGAAATACCTAAGCCAAGCCCTTAGCCTAATTTAGGCTCCTATTACAATATTCAAAAGGTGGGAAGATCATCCCATAAAAATTCGTTGTGCCTCTTTTGTTTGAATTAGAAAAAGAAAGGGTTAGAACACACACCTGGATGCAAATTGCTAAATCTAAAGGAGTTGAAGATATAGGGCACATGGAAGAAAAGTTGAAAGAGTTGAGAGGGGAGTTGGGCATGGTAAGACACACAGAGCATTAGAAGAGCCCAACTACAGGAAGAAAATGAACTGTTAAAAAAGAAGTTACAAGAACTGAAACCTCAAGGGGGAGACAAGTTGCCAATCTTGGAAAGGCAGCAACAACAAGAAGGACCCCTAGCAATTAATGAAGCAGCAGAGAAACAATAGCAAGAAGAGGAACCACAGGCCAATGTTGAAACGTTGATGAAACAAAAGCAAGAAAAAGAATCTCAAGCAACAACTGAAGTGCTAATTTTGAAACAACAGTTGAGGGAAAACGAACCACAGATGGCCTACATGGCCAGCTGGGCAATGGAGGCCTTGCAGTGTAGACAACCAGCTAGATCCTATGCATTGTATCTCAAAGACCAGTGGCTCCAATTCCAGATTAAAACATTGGCCCAGAGGGGCACAATCCCATTCCAAAATTATGATTAGTTTATGCATTTATGTGATGATAGTTCAGCCGAGGATAAAGCCAAATTAGCATAATTTTACCTACACAATATGGCACTCCATGACATGAATTTATGGGATCCAAATGCTGCATTAGGAGACCTACAACTCATGGCTATGGCTTCTTGGTTGAGCCATGAAGAAAAGAGAGCAGTGGAAATTCAAAAAATCATGGCAAACGAGCTAATTAAGCCCCTGATGATAAGGGCAGAACCAGCAGAACAAATGGATCTCATATATGCCCACCAGCACCTTGCAGCCAATCCTCGAGCTGTCCCTGACTATGTTGACAGGAAAGCACAAGCTATTGCTCACTTTGAAGATATGGAGAGATTTTTTGGTGATGACTGCCTTCATGCTTGCATGAGGAGGTAGAATACATTGTCCCATAGCCTAAAGATCAGAGAGTATCACTCCCCAACTAGAATGAGGGAAGATATGAGGAGAGTGCCCTTATATAAACAATCAATGCAAAACTTGAAAGCCAACTGGATTGGACTTAAATAAAGTCCTCCAATGTTGCTCAGACTATTGGAAGGGGTTAAGGAGGAGGAAGAACAAAAATGGGAGGAAGTGGATAGGAAAGCCAATTTCCATGATAGAGAGGAATACATCACATCAGAGGCTTGGGATGTCAGGGAAGCTGTTAAAGCTATTAAAAATGAAGAACTGGATTACTTGCTCAGAGGATGAGCAACCCATTCAGCAGGGGGGTGATGATGAGCCCCAGAAATGGGTAACTATATGGGCTCATTCCGCCTATTATTTTCATTTAATCCACCATTCTCAATAGTTTTGTGCATGTTTTTGAATATATTTATGTCAATAGAGTGAATGGGGATAGTCACTTTGCCACATAGTCTAATGAGTGTTTATTGCAGTTTTTTTGACATTTTTTGGCAAGGACCAGGCATTTATGAGTAGATTGGCAGCCAAACTCGAGGAAACATGGCTAAGGACTTATAGGAGGGGTGTCTCCTTCATTAATGACCCCTTCCTCTATTTCTCCATTAGTAGCTCGGAGTACAAAGGCCACAATGATGATTCCAAGGGGCAACTGAGCAAGTCTAGTAGAGTTGTTGTTATCTTCAGTTTTAGGCAGCCGAGTTCCTTAAGTTTAGGAGGATTGTTGGGAGTCCCAACTTGTATAAATAAAAAGGCTTCAAGCCTCAGTAGTTTAGCCATTTCATAGTATATTTTTGCACTTTTGTGCAACTTTGTACTCAGCTCATTTTCGAGCACTTTTTGAAGACAGTATTGTGATGTAACTGCTACTTTTTTATAAATGAAGATGAATCGAGTTTTGAACCAGCACTGATCTTTCCTAGAGGGCTGAAGCTCTTGGGTTAGGGCCCAACCCAAGCTTCCCAACACCTCCTTTGTGTATTTATATTCTTTTTCTTGTATTCACAAGATAATTTCTGTTATTTAGGTTAAATCTTGCTTTGTCAATTAGGTTGCTTTTGATGGTTAGAATAGTTGTTCTTGCTTCAGGTTGATTAGATAGTTTTTTGCAATAACAGGAAAAGATCCAAAAAGGCTACCAAGCAAGTCTTGATCTCCTTTCTCCCTCCTTGGAACCACGATTTGAGATCAAGGCACTATTGCTGCCACCAAAAACATTGTTTTTGCGTTCCTAATGCAATTGCTAGCGTGAGATTTTGAGTTGAAGAAGTTGATATCAGTTGGATTCACATGCTTAGATCCTTTCTTGTTTATTTACCATGGATTTCTCGCATAATTTTCTGTCCATCAAGTTTTGATCAACATTTCTCTGGTTTTAGGTCAGATTTTAGGTCAAAATAGGCAAAACTCTTTTTTTCGGTTCTTTCTTGGGTCAGTTTTGAAGAGTAAGTGTGCAGCTCACTTGTAGAACACTCTATATTATCATTCCTCCATAGCATAGCTTGTACCAATTCTTCTCTCAAGATTTTCCCACTCATTCGCCTCATTTCGGCAAACTGCCTTAATGTGTTTTTGTGCCAAATTGCTTTTTTGACCTTTGAACAAATCCAACCATCTCCTTCATTCCTAATCTTCATTGATAGAGTCCTAGACCCCTCAACACCTCCATCTAGCCTTCATTTCCCTTTTCCCATCATTTTCCCCCTTCAAACCTCCAAAAACCACTTTCAACCTACTGCTGTAGATCCTCCTGTAGAACTTCCTGTAGATCCCCTGCAGCCTCCTATAGAAGTTCATGCGAGTGATTTTCCAAAGTCTGATTGCAATGGAAGTCTCTAGAAGGGTGCTAGGGACTTCTTAGGACCTCTCCACACCTTCATCGCCTCTTGCAAAAGCCAACTCCATCTCCCTTTGCCACCAAACCTCTGCACAATCACAACTAGTTAAAACACAAGCATAATAATTCCACATAAAATTGCTCAAAAGTACAAAAATATGGTTTCTTCTCATTTGTATTCCAAAGTAGCTTGAATACATGCATTTTACCTTTTCAGTAGTCAATGGCACCCATCTCAGTAGTTTCCATCTCTTTTCTTGTAAAAGTAGGGTTAGTGGGTAAAACTAGGGTTTGCTAGGGTTTGTGTTTCATTTCAGTTTTCATTCTCTTTCTGCAAGTAGAATAGCCTCTTTCGAGTTAGCTTTCTTTCATCACAGTTAAAAGATTCTTCTGAGAACTCATAGAAGTTGGCTTAAGCTCCTAGCGAACTTGTGCCAGCTGATCAAGTGACAGCCTGCAATAAGAGCTAGTACTTGTGCATATAGCACTGTCGCTTCCAAATTTGTGACGAACTATCGAGTTGATAAAAGTAAAGTAGGGAGCCCCAGGAGTTGCAGCATTATTGTTGCAATACTGGAGCTCACCAACATGGGCAAATATTTTTAACCATTGTCTATTCCCTCTTTCTAAGAGAACTCTCTTTCCACAAATCTAGCTTTGTATTTTCCAATATTTTCATCGACAACATGATTAATTGGATTTAAGACATCTGTGGTATATATCTTTAGACATAGTTACCAGAGAATCCACAGTCAAAATCATTTTCCGTCAACGTTTCAAATCCCAACTGGGATCCATCATCAAGATTATCTTGGGAAGATAGTCCTGATGACGGATCCCAGTTGGGATTTGAAACGTTGACGGAAAATGGTTTTGACTGTGGATTCTCTGGTAACTATGTCTTAACATGATTAATTGTTGAGTTAAGGCTTCTGTGATCCATATCAAGTTTATTAGAAAATTCTTCGGCATAAATCACATGATCTTACATTTGTCAACGCGTTTTGAACCAACCAGTATGGTTCATCGTAGGACAAGTTGAAGAATCAGATCTAGGCTGCAAGTTAAATAGTTAGAACAGGACCTCCAACGGCTATATTTGACCAGGCAGCGACTAAATTGACCAACTAATGGCCAATCTTGACTTGGAAATGGTTAGCAGGACAGGACCAAGGGAAAGGAGAACAACGTAATTAAAAATTAAAAAAAGTTAAAGTTAAATTCAGTTAAATTAACCATTTCAAATTTGTTTTAATTTTAGAGTTTAATAAAAAGAAAACCCTATTGTTAGGATTGTTATAAATAAATATAGTAAGAATTTAAAATTTAATTTTATTTAATTGTTTATTTATTTATTAATTTGTTTTCAAGAAAAAAAATGAAAAAATAAATAAATAAATAAAATAATAAATAATAAATAAATAAAAATTCAATAAATAAATAAATAAAAATAAAAATAAATAAATAAATAAAAATAAATAAGAGTATACATAAATAAAATAAAAATAAAATCTTATTGTTAGAATTGTTATTTTTAAATTTTAATATAATGAGAATTTATATTTTAATTTTATATAAAAAATTAAATTTTACTCTTAGAATTGTTATTTTAGAGTTTAATATAATAAGAATATACATTTTAATTTTATATAATTGTTAAAAAAAAAAAAAACTATTTGAATATATATAAACAAACACTCAAAGAGGAACAAAGAACTATGGTAAAAGAGATAAGGTTGAAGGATTACAAGGTAAACCTAACAAAAAAAAAAGAAAAAGGAAAACAAAAACAAGCAATAAAAAATAGGAGGGGAGGAAGGGAAGAACCTGACTAGGAAGCAAGGGTTGGGACCTAGCAACTACTAATCTTCCAGCCGCAAGCCCTAGGGATCTCAAATAAAAAGAGCTTTGAGAAAGAGAAATCCCATCTCCTTAATGTCTTTGTTGAGAATGGGTATAGTAGATACCTAGGTCAGAAGGCTTTCCTCAAAGCTGCCAAAAATTCGTTGACTAAAAAAGATCCTAAAGAACGAGTCCCAGGGGTCCACCTACCTTTTGTGCAAGGGACCATGGATAAGATAGCGAGGATTCTTAGGAAACATAATGTTCCCTCGACCTTTAGACCCCTTAACACCATTCGTAATTCCCTCCGATCAGTAAAGGATCCTATCGACCCCAAGGACATGAAGGGGGTCTATATTATTCCTTGCTCCTGTGGGACCCCCTATATTGGTGAAACTGGGCGCTCTATTAATCAGAGGATTAGTGAGCATGCAGCTGACCTTAAACATAGGAGAACCAAGTCTTCCGCACTTGCAGAGCATGCAGAGAAAACCAAACATCATGTTTGTATCGAGGAGGCCAGTGTTATTGCTAGGGTTTTGCAATTCCATCACTGAAAATTTAGGGAAGCCCTTGAAATTGAGAAAAGGCCGAGCAATCTTAATAGAGAGGACGACTGGAAGATCAGTAGCTGTTGGGTCCCAGCCCTTGCTTCCTAGTCGGGTTCTTCCCTTCCTCCCCTCCCATTTTTTATTGCTTGTTTTTGTTTTCTTTTTTCTTTTTTTTTTGTTAGGTTCCCCTTGTTATCCTTCAACCTTATCTCTTTTACCATAGTTCTTTGTTCCTCTTTGAGTGTTTGTTTATATATATTCAAATAGTTTTTTTTTTTAACAATTATATAAAATTAAAATGTATATTCTTATTATATTAAACTCTAAAATAACAATTCTAAGAGTAGAATTTAATTTTTTATATAAAATTAAAATATAAATTCTCATTATATTAAACTTTAAAAATAACAATTCTAACAATAAGATTTTATTTTTATTTTATTTATGTATACTCTTATTTATTTTATTTTTATTTGTTTATTTGTTTATTTTATTTATTTATTTCATTTTTTTGAAAACATATTAATAAATAAATAAAAAATTAAATTAAATTAAATTATAAATTATTACTATATTTATTTATAACAATCCTAACAATAGGATTTTCTTTTTATTTATTTGAAATGGTAAGTTTAACTGAATTAACTTTAACTTATTTTAATTTTTAATTAAGTTGTTCTCCTTTCCCTTGGTCCTATCCTGCTAGCCGTTTCCAAGTCAAGATTAGCCGTTAGTTGGTCAATTTAGCCGTTGCCTGGTCAAATATAGCCGTTGGAGGTCCTGCTCTAACTATTTAACTTGCAGCCTAGATCTGATTCTTCAACTTGTCCTGACGATGAACCACACTGGTTGGTTCGAAATGCGTTGACAAATGTAAGATCATGTGATTTATGCTGAAGAATTTTCTCATAAACATGATTAATTATATACAACCATTTAGAAGACAATAATAATCATACATTATGATCTTGGAACTACAACCTATACATCATTATGAATGATGGACTCATATTCTTTAGCCATGGCATCTTTCTAGAATTGATCCTTCACAATTTCTTCAAATGTGTATGGTTCAGATTGATTAAAGTTGTTCATGGCTATAACATATCCTTTGAACTCACATGGTTACTTACATTCTTTGAAGGTTCCTCTCAGAGTAGCATGTTTATCCACATCTTCAAAGGTGTGAAAAAGCCATAAATGTCTTCTTCTAGCACATGGAGAAGGATCTTAGGAGTCCATGGGATCTGTTACCCACCACCTCTATGTGATATCCATAGGTGAAATTTTTCTCCTAGATGGTCCTCAGTCGAAAGCCAAAAACCACTTGCAACGACTAGATAGATCAATGTGCCACCATATTTGAGACCTTAGCTAACCATTATGCTACCTCACTCATCTGTTATGATCATATGTTTGAATGTGAGCCGTCCAAGCTCGAGGGAATGAAGTTTCATTATGTAGTTGGGTATTTTTGTTTACTTATAGTTAACAATTTTAGGAATGGATTATTTAGGGGTATTAAAAAAAATAATGGGCTTGGTTTGTACTTTCATGACCTCTCTCTAACTTGATTGTTAGTCGTGTATCTTAGTCCTGTGGGATCTCCTTTGTTGGATGCTAGATTTAGGAGTTGCACTACATGGGAAATTATGATTTACGTTGTGTGGTCCCACTTTCCTACACTACATACTTCACTCTCTTTTGCTAATTATAACCCCTTTCACATATTTCCCGCCTGCCTCCATATTTGTCCATTGCATCGACAAAGAGTTAGCCTCCCCCTCGTTTTGTCCACAATTTGGTTTGAGCCTAGAATGATGCCCCAAAGGATGATGTAGATAAAAATTAAAGAAAAGGAATAATTTTTCCACTCTCAATAAGAAATGTACCACAAAATGAAAAATATGGTCGGTAACCCATGATTGTCCCTACCCCTAGTGGTTGATGAACTGCCTAGCCTTAAGGGAGCATCCATTAGTATATCATTCACATCATGTTCTCATTCCCTCGTGCCCCAAGTCATTATAAAAAGAAAAATAAATAAAAGGAAAAATGCATATGAAGAAGGGTGGAAAAACAAAGGTCGGGGAAACTCATGTACCACTATTTCTCCCTCCTAAATCTATAACCCAAGTGTGGGCTTCCCTTATCATGAATACCCTTGTACTGTCGCATGTGGCTTGGAGCCTTCCCATGATGCCCCACTTCGTTCCATCATTATGTCACATAACACCTGCCACTTAACGGATATAACATGGACCTATCACTCACTTAGAGAGTGGAGGCACCTAATAGGGTCCTTCTTTAACCTCCTCCTTGAACTTGGAGACACCTTTACACACTAAACCCCATTATGGAAGCACATGGTGCAATGAAGTGTCCACTTGATTCCATGATTTGTAAACTCATTTACTTAATTAAATTGATGATTTTTAATATAAGAAGGTGAGGGGACACATTAGATATTATAAATAATTGCAGGTGGTCTTCATCTTAGTTGTGGTCTCCCTATACGGGGTCTAAGCCCTCCATAACATCGTATTGACATTTGTAGGGTCTGCGTTGAGAGCCACGGGCCTGCACCATAACAGAGAGAAGATATCCATGCCATGGGATACTTTAGTACCATCTATTTATCCCTCATATTCCACCTATTTGATGATGTTGATGCACCAGGACCACCTTTCCCAATTGGCTACACGTTTGCACGACACACTTGGAAGTTGATCTAGGGCCTAGACGAGATTGTGTCTCACCATCATAGACAAAGGGAGGGCTTGCATCATTATTTTATCTGTTATGAGTGCAATAAAGGCTTGATTGATCCACTTAGAGACCCATGAGGATGTTTTTGTGCCCCCACATTGACAATGGAGCACCATAGGTCATTCACTTGGAGTTCAACAAGCTACCCCTTTATCAATATATTTGGAGCCCCTCCACTCACTTTGACACATGTTGGACTCCATTTGGCCTTTCAATTTCCCTTTGACCTATTGTATATATCATTTTGGACATCTTGAAAGACTTATTTTCGTGTTATGGAGCTATCTTGATGGGCCTATCACAAAGTAATATTAGTTTGTACATTATTTTATTAGTTCGGGAATCATTATTCCTAACTAGGAAAACTAAACCCTTGGAGGATGATATATATTTATGAGAGGATTATTGAAGTCTCTTTAGCACTTTGATTTGTAAATTTTCTCTTCTTGAGAATCTCTATAGCTATTGGAGGATGAATTGGATCAACATTGATGCATTTGACACTTGGAAATATTTTCTTGGTCTTGTAGCTTCAATTTTGTCTCTCTTTGATGATTGGATATATTTTCTATACCTGTCAGTGATTTTCCCAGTTTATTTCTCTATTTCATGCACACATGTATAATGTATGGAATTTTTGCTCATGGAATCTAAATTCTTCTCTAATTGAAATGGCAATTTGATTTTGTGAGGGTATTTCATATGTTATATGTTTGGTATAGTGAATGAATGTTCCCATGGGTGCATTATCTATATAATTGCCTTGATAAGTCATCAAATTGGAGCAATAAGAAGTATACATTTTTTTGGTAACCTAGTTGCTACCTTTAGGGCTATATGAAGTTGTTGGGGAATTCCTTGATTGCGTAACAAAACTCCAAAGGTTGAAATATCATTGAATCCATTCTCCAAGTAGACCAAGCACTAATCCTATCCTTAGTGATGACCTCAATGAATATCTTTCTCACCTCTTACTCTCTTTTATAATCCCTAATCCTAAGGATATCCTAGTGCATCACACAAAATTCATTGAACCCATAAATTTCAAGATCAATTGGGCTACAACTGCGTTGACATGTCCTTGAGGCCCTCACAAATTTTGAGAAGTTTCCCATGGCTAGATTCAGAATTATCCCAAGCCCTAGCTATAACTTTGTTCTTAGCTTTAGGTTTCCTTTGTTAGTTGATTCATTAAGGATCACTCTATTGAAAACTCAAGTCAAATATAATTTCATTCATCCTTTACTCCAACGTCACCTGGTGAAGACCTTCTATTTGAAGTTTCATCTAAAACACTTAGCCTTGTTTGGGTCCACTTGGGATTATTTATAGTCCCACACCCTTTATCACTTCAAATTTCACAAGGATCATCTTAGAAACATTCTTCTATAGGACTCTAAGCTTTAGGCTATCCATTACTAAGAAATATCCCTAAATCCTATATCTAGGATTCCCTTCAAGCCTTTCTTGGAGAGCCATAGACCTTATTTCTTGAGTAAGTAAGATCTATCATCTGAGTCTCCCCTATGTATGGGCTTTGAAAATCACTATCCTTCCATCATTGAGGCATCATTCTTACTGATTTCCCATATAATGGGACTCCTCCAATTCGTAAAAGTCTGTAAAGAGCAGGGGACATTGATAGAGGCGAATGTGGGTCTTTGTCCCATTGTTTCCACTTGGTCTAGTAGTTGCGCCTTTGGAACCCCTTCTAGGACCCCTGCTAGATTGAGCAGTAACATTTTTGAAACAATTTTCAAGGAGGAAGTAGGTCTACTTCCCTTATGAATCATTGAGAAATTGATTGATTGATGAAATTTTCAAACATTTCTTTAGTGACTCCATGCATTGTCAAATCCCCTAGTTTTCTTCATTGTCACAACATTCCTCCTTTAACTAAGGCTGCTCCAAGACGGGGAGAACAAACTCCATCACATGTTCTAACTTATATTCTCCCTGAATTTGAAGATTTATGTTTTTCAAGATATCCTTTAAATGTCAATTCAGGGTAATAGACCTAGTTGTATTTCACTACATTCTTGTATTTGAGTCATTAATGTTTTCTACATTAGCTCCATCAAGATATAATTTCTAGTCACCACTCTATAAAGGCTAACCCCAATTGTTGAAGGAACTTCTATCATAAGAAAGTTATTTTCCATCAAACAAGGATCTCAGATCATGTGGTTGGTTTTGTTTTTGAAGGTCATCCAAATGTCATGTTAGGAGGGGAGTTAACTTACCAATTACTAGTGTTGATAGATAGTTAGGAAAACAAGAATTTCCTAAAATTTTTGTCAAGTCAGACTCGGGAGTAATATAACCTATTGTGAGGAGTTTAACTCATTCTACACCTTCATTGTATAAGGTTTTTTTATCGTTAATCTATGATAATTGTTGATCATGATGATGCACATAATTATCATGTTGAACCTCACATGAAATTATTAGGGATACATCTTTATCTCTTTGCATAAAGTACCTACTGCAACCTGTCACTACAGTTAAACATCATCTCACTTCATTCATTGAAGAGGATGATCCAGGTCAATATTGGTGGCCACCTGCCTATTCCACTTAGACACCCACCATTTTGTCTTTCAATTTTTTTAATTGTAGCACAATTTCAGTTTTATTAATTGTATCACACTTTACTATTTTTGGCAGTTTTTTGGGTCCTAAACTTCTGGAGCTGTTTTGAGGCCCTAAATGATTTTTCTTTCATAAAACAAGCAAAAATGTGATTTAAACAAACAATTATAGGTGAAATTTATAGTCTTAGGATATATGTTTCTAACGAGGTATCGTACACATCAAACAAATATCGTATGCCAAAGTTACGACCCATGGGAAGTTGATGTGCAAATTTACCCCAACGAGCCCCACAATTTTGGCACTTCATCTCCTAGGGTTATGTTTTTGGATGTTTATGGTTTTCCATTGTTTCTCAATAATAAATATGCCTTTAAGCCTCATTGTAACACAGTTCAAAGGCATGTAACTACCACATCTCTTCTCAAAGATAAGCTACCATCGCCCCAGCTAGTTTATTTCCATTATGTATTTAAGCATTTTTTAGTTATTTGATATTAATGAAATAAATATTTATTTTTGTTGCATCTCTCTCTTTATGTTTATATTTATATTTTGTTTCATTCCTGAACAAGTCTGGATTAGAGGAGGTGCCTACAGAGGTTGCATCTACTATATCAAGATCTCGTATCAATCATGATGCCCTTCCAATTCCAATGACATGAATAATGTAAATTGTGACTAAATGAAGAAATAATAGAATGAAACATTTTGATCTCTATTGAATAGAATATCAACATGAACCATTTTTGCCTCTTACATTCCAACAATGCATTGTGCATAATGTGAATGGTAACTGAAGGTAAAATTGTAATTAATGCCTATAGTATTTACACTTAACATTTCAGAGTTATGATCTGTGTTGAGTCAACAATGAAAGATGGCTATGGAGTATTGACTCAACAACAAGTGAACAAGCAATAAACTATTGAGATATTGTCATGAACATGTTTGATCTAAAATGTAATGGAACATAACATCTGTAATCTACTCATGACTAATTGTAGAAGATTGGTTTTACAATAAGGGTAAGAACAATCAGTTGCTTCAATACTGAAATCTCATACCAAATTCTCAACCTAAAAAGTAGGCAAAAATATATATCAAGTGCTAACAGTTCCGACACAAACATTACGAATCACTCTTAAACTAGAAAAATAAGGACAGGCCTATAAAATACACAAACATGATTACCTGCACCAAGGTAGTGCCACATTCGTAAGCATGTTGATTTATCATTTTTTGTTGTTGTATTGCAAGCATCATTGGGTATTGTTGAAGAACTCAACCATATGAATAAGTCCAGTTTATCTCCACTAAGAAAATTTCAGTTTCTTAGGTGGCCACGATTTTCTGAGTTTATCAATGAATATTTTGGCCAAGAGTTTTTTCAAACATGCCACATACAAGCTTTTGTAGGTGTTGTCTTATGATTTCAAACTGAAGGAAAACACTCAATGAATAAATATCATCCCATTGAAGCTTCAAAAAGGGTTGAATATGATGCATTCATTCCTTATAAATTTACATATAGCTAATACATATAATTGTTGGCCACACTCTCACACAAATTAACAGTGTAATAAATTATGGAAGAATAGAGTTACTTGGTATTTTATAGGAGAAATGAATACAAGGAATATATAGTAGATAGAACCTAGTAATACATTCAGCTAAGCAATCCTTTCTCTTTCTCCTTGGGTTTGTTACCCACAATTTCGTGGGTAATATCCCTAGGAGAAATTTTCTCTCGATGATGGTCGTCAGTCGGTAGCTAGCAGCACCTTGTAGCCATTAACTAACTCATTGTGCCATTTATCCACCACCTAAGCCAACCATGTGGTCCCTCACCCATTCGTATTGATCATATGTTTGAAGGTGGGCCTCCCGAACCGAAAGGTATGTCTTTTCATTTGGTAATTGAGTATCTAGTTTACTTATCATGGACACTTCTGGGCATGGATTAATGGGGGGATCTGGCAAGAACATCAGGCTTAGTTTGTGCTTTTATCCCCTTTTTCTCTTTTGGATGTTACCCCTAAATCTTAGTCTTGTGGGATCTCCTTTACTAACCATTGGGCCTGTTGGGCCTTACTTACTGATGTAAAAGAGGCTTCAATTTCTTTGTCAACCCGAGTAGGTACACTTAGAGGCACTATCTAATATATATAGATCTAGAAGGATTTGGTTTCTAAATGATAGCTTAGTGTGGAAAAATCAACAATGCTCTTTTACAAGAGATTTCTCTTTGTCTTTTTTAACACTTAAGAATTTACTTAAATGAAGCAAATCTAATTGTCTATATGGAAAACAGAGTCCTAATTACTTATCACACAAAACAGTAAATGAGATATGTAGCTTTGGAGATCAACAATAGTGGAACCTCTTAGAAGGTTCAGTCATCAAACTACCAATTGAGCTCTGCAACTACAAATCATAACCAATGAATAACAAATTATAAATCAAGCTACGAGATAAAAAAAGCATGAAATAGCAAGAACAATTGTCAATTTCGAGATGAATATCAATTGAGCTTTTCTTACAAAACTCTTTCACAATAGATGTGGATCTCTTGAATTAACAATTTCCAATTTTGTAAATTTGCAACATATGAATTGAATGACAATTCTAAGTATCAAAGCTATCTATGCAATTGTAAAAGAGAATTCAGAGAAAAGTGTACCAGCTCTGCAGTGGGGGCCCTCCACACTTTGCAAGAGCACCTTAGCCTAATTCAAATGAAGACAATGACTAGATCTGAAACATAAATATGGACTCCAACACTGTATCTCTGTATTCAAGTATGGAAATAAAAAATACATAAACTACATTCCCAAGTTTTCCATATATCAACAACTACTAAACTACATAATTCTCCTTTTGAGTTATTTATCATAAATCTTCACAACAAGAGGAAGTTATTTTTACTCCTCATAATCCTAATGAAATCCTAACAATTACATCAAAGGAGGTTGAATTAGTTCAGATCCTCAATTTGAGCAAAATCTCTAAAATAGCAAAATCTATTCACAAAATATCGAATTTATGCTAAAATAGCTGGGTTTGACCAGCGTTGACCAGCCACCTATAATATTCAAATCCAAGAGTGAATAGATAGTCCATCATCCTTGTACATTTAGGATCAATCCCCAGGTCTTCGAATTTGCCAACCTGTCCTGCAACATGTCAAACCATAGAGCCATTACAGGAAGTTACAACAACTTGTAATTTTCTGGAAATTTTCAATTTTAACACAGAAATTCCTAAGATTAATTCCAAGATAAAAATAATGGAAATAACATTATATCAATGAGTTTATAAGGAATATGGAATAAATTTAAAGGCTAAATAAAGGAAAATGATGAATACAAGAGGGTTTTTACATAAAATAATCAGTCATAAATTGGTACCAACATCTCCCCCAAACACAAGACTTTGCACGTTTTCATGCAAATTAATTCTAACCTATCAAACCCTTCCCTCTGCTTCTGCTTCTGCCTCTGCCTCTGCTGCATGGAGTAAAGCATCGATGTTCATCTCGGTCTTGTATTCAATTTTCAAAATTTGGTATTTAGTTTTGATGGTCTTCTTCTGTTTGTATAATTTATAGGCCCTCTTACCAATTTGAACCTTATAGGCTTGGAGTCTCCTGACCTTCTTCTTCAACTTCTCATTTTCATCCCAAAACGTTTTAATTAGAGTTCTAAGGGTTTCATTTTCTTTCTTCATAACTCTTTCCAGAATTTCAGACTCCATAAGTTGTTGCTGCAATTTTTAATTTTCCTTTCTAATTTCCTTTTCTTTTTGCCTGAAAATTTTTGTTCCTGTGGTTCTTCCTCCTTTCCCTTTGTTTCCAATTCCTGTATATAATCATTCTGAGGCTGCTATAAGATGTCATCTTCTTCCACTGTTTTCCATTTTTAACCAAATATATTCTTTCTAGACCTCCTTTTATAGGTGGTAAAAATCTTATCCTTCCCAACTTCCTCAGTTTCTTCTCTTACCATTTTTCGGGCTTTTACACTGCTACTAGGTGGAGCAGAGGTATTAGGTCCGTGCTCTGAAAATTCCTCTTCTACATCATCCACATCAACCAATAATTCTTGATCTTACTGCCTTTCGTGTTCCTCTTCATCTGTTATAAATTCATTAGCAACCATAAATCTTTTCAAGGATAATCCTATCTTCTGCAATTCAAACTCAATTAAAATTTTCAGCAAGCCAAAATGATATAAGCTCCTATCCATGTTACTTCTCCATTTTTGTATAGTTTTGGACATCTTAGTTAAAATCTACAGAAGAAAATATGGTAAACTTATAACACAATCTCCCCTTAGATGCATCAGCAGTTTAATATGATAAAGATACATTATATTGTATCTGCCCTCACATGTTATGAAGTTTTGAATCACATAGACTATTTCATCCCAAGGATGAATAAGCCAACTCCTATGAACTCTTGTCTTCCAATTAACTGCTGATACTCTTGATTTAGATACAAAATGTGTCCAGGATTTCTCCTTAAACTACTTGGTTTTGAAATATTTCTCTCCCTCTGGACTTATGCCTATAGCATGGGCAATTATATCCTTTGAAACTCTAAAGGATAGGTTCCCTATTGTGGCTCTCTCTCCTGTGAAAGAAGAAGCAAATTCATTGGTTGTTAACTCATTGTGTCCATTAAATTTTTCTAGAAAAACTAACCACTGTTTTGCTCTAAGGATATCTACACAGTCTTTATGCAGTTTAGAAATATCAAATTGTTCCGACTCTGTTCTATTTTCCATGAGAATTATTTTAATTTTTACCTGCTCTGTAAGAAGAATTGACCAAGGTTTTTGAAAAAAACTACCTAATCCCACGCTGACCTGAATGTTGTTCTTATGCCTTGAATTTCTCGTCTCTGTTGGATTAAAAACGACTGTTGTCCTCAAATTGGAATCTCCTTCTCAATTCTCAGTTGGTCCTGTGTAATTTGGTCCTTAATACTCGTATGTTGACATTTCCATTGTCAACATACTCGTTTCTCTCTTTATTACGATTCACGCATACCTCAGTGAGGGTTTCTCAGGTGTTCAGGGTTTTTAGGAATAGAGCAAATGCTTTTCTACGTGTTCGGGCTTTATCAAACACTCACTAATGAGCTCTTCACCTTTAGACACAACGTTCAACACTAATGAACCTTTCCTACAACGTTCAATAGTAATGAACCTCTCCTACAACACAATACTCAGTAATGATAAGCCCGATGGTTATAAGGAACGGTCACATTCAAGTTTCATAAATGATGAGCTTCGGCATGATGGCATGGTATGAACCCTAGCTGAGATCATGAGTAACTACAGATCATTATATTCTCCTTTAATTACTTGAAACTATCTGTTGATCCCTGTTATGATGACATTTTTTCATAATATTTCCTTAATACCCTTTTCAACCATCATCTAAACGTTTCATCATAACATATGCATTTCGTCAAAAAATTTCGGTTAAAAACCATGAAAATTTTTGCATGGCTATTTAAATCATTGAACCTGTACCTCGTACCTCAGAAATGTCTGATCTGTGACTGTGTTTGACTAGATCTGACTAGGTTTGTTTTAGTGGATTTGTTGGCACATTTGACTGATGTATTGGAGTATAGGCTTATGGATCGAAGTGTTATGTATGTTAGCCTCCTATACCAATAGGTTTCATATATCATGACTGGCAGTGGAAATTCCAAATATGCTCTGCTCTGATGATGCAAAGATTCCATATTTGTGTGTAAAACACATCTGTAAATAATTTTGTTCATGTCCTACTTGTTGATGGGTGATCCAACAGTGTAATCTGGGTCATGCCATGTTTAAATTGATGCTGTAGAATAGAGAATGAGAATCTGTCCAAACAGTTTAATCTTGGCAGATCAATAGTTAGGTAGAGAATAAAGGTGCCCAACTGCTTAATCTGGGCCCTTGGAAGTAATAAGGGTAGTCTTAGATAGAAAGGCATTTAAAAAAGAAAAAGAAAAGAGCAATTGAGGGTTTGCAAGTCCAAATGCACCCTCCTTGAAGTAATAAAAAATGCTAGGTACTAAGATGGGTAGGTAGACAGGGGTTGCAGAAGCTTGACTTCCTTCATGTTGCTGGCCTTGACAAAGAAAGCATATATTGCCAAGAATAGAGATATCTACTCAACATCTTGATAACAAAGTATGGAAGCATGTCTAATTTCCCCATCATTCCCCACAATACTTCTTTCTAACATCCCCTCAGTGGACCAGTGGGATCTCCTCATCCAGTCCTAACATCACTCTAAGATTGCAGCAACATCAAGCCAAGGTGCTGGTCTCCATCACACAAGAAAGCCACATTTCCTGTGTAAAACCATTCCCCACTCTCATATGCTTCCAAACCCAAGTTTACTTCCTAAGCTTAGCCTTCAGTTCTTCTTTCACCCTTTAAATCCATATTAACCTCTAATCTTACTATATAACTCCCTAACTTTTCCCCTTCCCCTAGTATTATAGCATTTTTTATGCAAAAAATCCCAAAATATGTATATATCCTCCCCTTGGGCAATTTAGCCATATACCCTAAAGAGTGAAAGTATAATAAAGTTGAAATCTAATGTAGATTGATGTTCATACTATATTTGGGGATTAAATTAACATCTGGTTGATTTAATAGCCCTAACCCACCTTACAAGTTGTAAATTCATGTTCCTTCCCGATGGTTTTAAAAATTTTGCAAAAAACCCACTCTAGCCGTTTATCCAATGTTTTATATCTCGGCGCATTTCACCAAAAAACAAAAAATAATTAAAAAAGGTCGCTGGATCCCGCCGTATCGCGCTGGCACTTGCACTGTCCATCATCCGTCGGATCCGGGCCCTCCCATCCGACGGTCCTCGGCGATTTCGGACCACCCACCGTCCGGCCTTTAGCGCCCGAAATTGTCAGTCGGCTGACGTATTCCCTAGGGCGCGTGTCAGTTCCTGATTGTATCGGGCTGCTTCCGACAAATACCGAGCCCATACCAAAAGTGGTCCGATAAAACCGCTTACCGCCTTTCGTTTCCAGCGCATGCCAGCATCACGTCAGCGTTGCGTCAGTAGGTCATGTCAGTGCCTATATTATCCGTCAATCCGACATGGCCGCCCCGTCACTCGTCCACCTCAGCCCAGTCATGCGTCACCACGTCATCCTACCGTACCCTGACCAGACCAATGACGTCATGCTGACGTCATTCATAAAAAGCGCCAAAAATTGATTTTTCCATATTTCACACAAAAGTCATGTTTTTTCTCATTTTTCATTTGAAGAGCTTTCTACCGCTTGCATGCCATTTTACGACGTTTTTTCCAACCTCCAGAAATTTGAACCTTGAGCTACTGCCGCCGTGAATTCACCACCGTCAGCACCCCACCAGCTGCGTAATTGCCAGGTATTTACCATTCCTCTGCGCAACCTGGTTTTCAGTCCTCCACTGTTAAAAATTCAAAATTAAACAATCAATTTCCCTGAAACTGTAAAACTAAACTAAAAGTTTATCAGAGGGGCATCCCGGCTCTAAACCCATTCAATTCCCGCACTCACTGCACCATTTTGGCTCAGACCCTTTGTCAAGCATTCCTCACTTCGCAAGGCAAACCACTGCATTATAATTCATCCTTTTCGCCTCTCTCAGCAGCATTTTACCTCTGTTTCACCCAATTTACCCCTTTTTCTCTCTGCAAATTGCTTCATCCTTCAAAATTCACTGTTCAAGTGTTACCTTTGTTCAAAACTCAAGTACAATTCAACTCCAAGTGACAACTAAGCAATGGAGGCCCCTGTGGCATTAAACATTGCACCTCTGAATGCTCCACATAAGAACCTAGAATGGTTGGCCCTTGCTGACCGGGATTATCAAATCAAAGAAACGGTTGAAATAAGCAACAAATATCACATAGAAACCATTTGTGAGCTGAAGAAGAAACACATAAGTGGTGCTGATGACATAGGTATCTGGGAGTCCAACTTGCCCATCTATTACCTTCCACAAGTGAATGTGTTCCCAGACTTCATCCATCAGTGTTGTGAACACTATGAACCCACTCAAAGAGCAGTTTTGGCTCCATCTGGGACTATTTTGTTTCACATCACTCCTCAATCCATAAATGAGATGCTAAGCTTTGAGCCAACTAAACCTCTGGTGCCCCTTTCTATGAATTTTCTGCTCAAACAAGGTGCCAAGCTGGCCAGCTCAGAGGTCACAAGGATTGGCCAGTTGTTCATGCAGCCAGATTACCAGCCCCAGCAACCTCCTCCTTATCTGCATGTTTGGTTCAATGAAACAGGGAGGCTGCTAGTGGATATGATATCCTACATCCTGGGTTACAATACTAGTGAATATGTGGATGAAATAATCTTGGTAATGTTATCCATGTTCACTCCAGGACAGCCCCCTGCTGTCCAATATGATTATGCCACATTTATTGCTGATAGAATTCATGAGAAATTCATGAATCTGGAGAGAGAGAGGGTATTTAAATTTACTTCATACATATATCACTTGATATTGTACAATCAACCTGACAGTTTCCCTATTTTTCTCAAATAGCTGGGTGCAAAAGGAAACAAGAGGTCAGTGATATACTGGAAACCAGTCTGTCACCATATCTTTTACTCTCCATACAACTACTGTGAGTTCATTGATCTGTTCATTCATCCAGCCTTGTCCCTGCTACAGAGTTCTCCTCCTAGACTCACCGATGAAATGCAAAAGATCCTCCAGCTGTCAAAGAACTATAGCATTGGAGATTGGTACTTCTACCAAGACCACACAGTTATCAGAATATATGGCTGTGAGCTAGCCCCATACAGACTGCCAAAGTACGTTCCCATGAGACTTTTTTCCCTAGAGTACTTTCGGCAATTTGGCAATTCAGACATGGTACACTTTCATAGCAAAAATAAGAAAGCACAGCTGAAAATTAAGCACCAACTGGGTCCATTCATATTTAATAAGAGGGAAGAAGCCTGGGGAGAGGCGGACAAGATCCTAAAAAGCCTCCAGCTCAAAACAAGCTTCTATTGGGCACCATATGACCCTAATCATTTCATAAGCCTCAGAAGAATCAAGTATAGGCTTGCTACCTATGATCATTTCAACATTCCACAAATTGAAAAATATGCTAATCAACTAGAGTGGAAAGAAGGCACATTAGTGGAGGATTATTCTGAAGAAGAATTAGCAGAAAGAGCAATTAAGAACTTAGAAAAGGCAGTTGACTTGGAATACTTTTGACAGCTTTGTTCTCCAACCCCTCGGCATCTTGGAGAAAGTGCCTCATCTTCCACTGTTCCCCAGCAATTTGCTAAAGAAACTGGTCAAGTAGCAAACGTAGCTAAAGGTAAAGAAGTACAACAAGAGGAATCACTTCTTAATTTGGAGCAGCAAGTAGAGCAGCAAGAAGAAATGGCTAAAGCGCCTGCCTCCACAGAGCAGCAAACCCAAGAGAAAATCCCTCCAAGGTAGGAGGTAACAGTTGAAACTACAGTTTTACAGACACCTGCAAATGAAGAAAGAATGAGGAAAAGGGATAGGCAAGAGGAAACTCCTCTCACCACTTCAACAGATCAGCAAGGTGAGAAAAGGCAAAGACTCAATCCCTTCTCTGAGGAGGAAATGCCTGAAAGAACAACTGATGCTATGCTCCCTCCTAGCATCGAAACATCGGCCAGCTCCTTACAGCAAGAGCAAGAAATGCAAGGAGGAGCAGAAGTAAGTTCTTCAAGGCAGCGAACCAAGGTAGAATCTAGTATCAAAAAGCAGTTCACAGACATAAAAGCAAGAAATGAGCCGGTTAGATACCAGCTCTATAACCAACTGCTCAGAATGGCACCAACCAATCAGGAGAGACTCATGTCAGCCTATGATATTCAAGAAGGGAAGATGACTCTCAGTCATTTTAGACCTACCATGCAGCATCCTCAGTCAGCGGCAGACTACATCAGAACTAACTTGGAAGTGTTTGCCAAAGACATCCACCCCATGGATCAGATTGAGCTACACAAGCAAACCGGGGAGATGGTCTACTCAACCTTGGCTGATAAAACTCTGTTGGCACACAAGTTACAAAATTCTCTACACAATACTGCTGCTCAGCTGGAGCTAGAAAAGGCATCATCTCAAGCCAAGGACAACAGAATCAAGTCCTTGGAAGAAATTATTATAGAACTAGGACATGATCCAAATGATCCTAAGGGTGTGCAGGCCTTGATGAAGAAGAAGGATGAGGATATAGCAGCTTTGAGAAAGAAGATCAGGATACCACCTACCCATCACCCTCAGACTGAAGGGGTTGCAGAACAAAAGAAAGACCAAGATGTAGTTGCTCTACTCTTGACCTTACATAAGAGATTGGTGGAAACAGAGGGTGCTTTGGAAGTGGCCCTAAGGCAAAGGCCAGAAGGGCAAGCATCTCAGCCACCACCAGAAGTCATAAATATTGAGGATACTCCTCAAATAATAACTCCACTAGCTCCTCCCACCGGGCAAACATCGGAGGCAGGCCCCTCAGGCTTAGCACCAACATCAGAAGGGACAACGCAGGTAGCAGCATCAGAACAGGTACCCAGCCTCAGCATGCAGAATATGATGAAGGAGCTTGAAGCTCTAGAAGTACAGATGGCTGAACTGAAAGAGGCTAAAGAAAAGTTAGCCAAGCTTGAAGAGAAATATGACAAATCTAAGCAGAATTTGGCTGAAAGAGTAAGGGAGATAAGAGCTCTTGAGAAAAGGATAAAGGAGTTAGAAAAAGAGCTCACTTTGGACAAAATTATAAGTGAAGTCAAGAAAATTCTGTGGGCCAACATTGGTCAATCCATTACAGACCAATGGCAGTCCATCGAAACTATCCATGAGCAAATGGATCTCCTAAGCAGGGCAAAAGCAGAAGGTCAAAGAGCCTGGGCATCCCTGGGAAATATGCCTGAAATAGCTAACAGAATGATTCAAGTGCTTAACAATCGCACTGGCCTTCAGCTAGCAGGAATGGGTATCAGAGATAGAACTGATACCATATTACTAATAAAGAGGGTGCTTACCTTGAGGAACTATGTACAAACATTAGACAGAAGGTGTCAAGAAATGCAGACAGAGGTAAATGAATTTATTGCAAAAATCACAACATTGCATAACAGAGGTCTTCCCAGCTTGGTAACTAGTGCAGGAAGGTTGTTATCACATGAAAATTATGCCAAGAGGGTCAACAATTATGCAACAAATCAAATAACAACATCCGCAAGCAGTTCAGAGGAAACAGGGCCCCCATCTGGGCAGACTCTCTATGAAAAGTTGGAAAATTTGTTTTTTATTGAGCATGAGATCAAGCACCTTTTTGAAGTACCTCCAAATTACTACAAATATACTGAAGCTGATGAGACTCTAATTAAAATACAGAGACACCAATTGCCTACTGAAGATTGGTGGAGAGGCATGATAGAAACATTACTTTGATAAATCAAATTTTGGTTAAAATTCTTTTTTGATCATTCTCGAGTCAGCCTTTTCAAAAAGACTCACATGTTCAATCTACCTGGGTGGCAATAGAAAGAGCAGCTGGATAACAAGGATAATGACTTGGCACAAATAAACGAGTGCAGGTGACGAGGCAAAAGCAGTCACGCCGTGGCAAAGCAGTAAAAGGCGAAGTTCCTCGAAATGGATGCAAGCACTTGGTCGTCCCAGTTGGTTGCAAAGTCAAATAACTCTGACAGAAATGAACCACTGTTGTTTGTCTATTTTTAATGGCAATAACTGTTGTATCTACTATTTTTGAAAGTTGGTAAGAAAGTTATGAGTTAATGACTCATCTTTCAGATATTTTGTGAAACACTTTTGTATATATATCCCCACGAATAACTTATTTGGGATTGTTGATTTTATTCTCGAGAGCTCCGCTGTATCTTCTCAGAGTTGAATACAAGAAGCTGTTGGTGTGTCTATTTGGTTTGCTTGGACATGTTGTGATGAGACTGCTGGTTACTGCAGGATTCCCGTGTTATCTCGTGATACAATAAGTTTCTTCTGAACTGTGTTTTGTATTTTCTCTGTTTGCTAAAACCATCTATATTATATGTTTAATACTCTTAGCAGTAAGGAAAAAGAATTGTTTAGGATTTTTCCATTGAGGCACCCTAAACTCAATCTTTGTTGCTAATTATGTTTTCTTCAGAACTAGTTATAAATGTGGAATTCTTAAGTGCTCCCATTTTCTCTAAGTTTACATGGTGAAATCTATTCAGGAATTCTTAACTGCTCTTGAATAAATATTCAACCCTTTATACTAGTTTTCATAGTGAAAGAAATCTTCATTGCCTTTCATTGTGTCAGTTCTTACTGTTTTTCCTTTAAATCAAAAGTTTGTTTCATGAATACCTGTCTGGCTCTGCAGTAACACTATCCTTATCACATACCCCAAGCAACTTACAATCATGGACTCCCATTGCCCAATGGAATAAAACTCTCTGAACATTGCATGCCCCTCTTTAGAGTCTATCATTCAACCAAGCTTCAAACAAAATTCAGTGTTTCATATCTAGCCTAAAATTCCCAAAACAAAGCTAAATCAGAAAGAGAGAGCCCTCTCTGATTGCAGGTGGGCTAGGAACTGCAATCCAAAGATTGGTTTGTGGTTACCTCGGCCGTATTCCGTTGGGAGTCAAAGGGAACAACCTGAGTGATAACAATGTACAAGATAAGAAAATAGGATATATAGGTTAGGATGGATAGTTTTTAAGAGTAGGAATAAATCCTATAGGATTACAATAATGAGTATAGGCTTAGGGATCACGCTATTCCGCTGAGTGAAGGATAGGCTAAGTGAATATGATATAGGATAGGCTGAATGATTGAGAAACTGAAATCAATAAATATCATTAACCACTATTTAAAAATTGAAATTAATAAAAGAAATTCAAGTATTGAAATGAAAATTTCTTACAACCTTCAGATTTTTCCTTGTTGAAATTTAACCCTGCTTGACTTATTTGATGTGTACAGGCATGACATAATATGATGATGCAATCTTCTTCTTCTTAACAGGTCTCTTCTGAAAAATTATCAAGCAACAGGTCCCTTTGCTGATGTGTTCTAAATTTAGATTGAACAAATCCTTCTCGAGAAATAATGAACACCAATCCTCTGTTGAAAGGTCCACTGAAAAATGACAGTAAAAAAAATTCCTTCCTCTGCTGTAATGAAATTCTGAAAATAAGGAGATGAAAAGGTATGAAAAAGTTCAAACTTTTCTCCTCCCCTGCTGATCGTATGACTTGTCCTCAAGTCATCAATTTGAAATTCATATAGTCAAAGGATTTTATTTTGGAGTACAAAAGAAATAGAATGAATTCTTATTGGCCAATTCCTTGGTTTTCCTGTAAGAATTCGAGTTTTGTGTGTGCCAGAGTCTGGTTTTCACATCTAAATTGTTATTGTTTAATTTTTTTTTATTACTTTTTTAAAACTTTAAAGTAGAAAAATAACTAAGGCATATATATCACAACAGACTGTTGTACTTTTTGAACCTCATTTTATTGTGTCACTGTTTTCATGAAATCTTCTTTTCTAACAGGCTTATGGTAGATCTTCAGCTTGTGTCCATTTACTATAAATGTTTGGTCTTCTTGGCCAATGGTTTCAAGTTTGACTGATCCATTTTGGAAAACTTCAAGAATTTCATAAGGGCCCATCCAATGTGTTGTAAATTTGGCTTTATAATCTTTAAATTTGGAGTCAAATAGTAGAGCCCAGTCAACAACTTTAAACTCCTTCTTCTTGATTAATTTATCGTGCCATTGTTGTCTTTGTTGTTGGATTAGTGTTGTCCTTTCTATTTCTTGTTGTCTCATCTCATCCAACTAATTCAATTGCATAATTCTTTCTTGTTGTGCTTCAGAGAGATCAATGCCTAAATCTGCAGCCAATTTGTAAGTATGTATTTGAAATTCTATTGGCATCATGACTTCTTTGCCATACACTAGCTGATAAGGTGTAAACCCTGTTGTGTTTTTCCATGTGATTCTATAATTCCACAGTGCCTCATTGAGCTTATCTACCCAATATTTTATGTTTGTTGCCACTGTTTTAGTCATAATCCCTTCTAGTGTCTTGTTTGTAGATTCCACTTGGCCATTGGCACGTGGATGGTAGGGTGTACTCCTTCTGTGTTTGATTTTTTACTTGTCAGTGATGTCTTGAACCAATCTAGAAGTGAATTGAGTCCCTTCGTTTGTTACTATCTCTCTAGGCACTCCATATCTAACAAAGATTTCTTCAAAAAGGAAATTAACTATTGTTTGCTCAGTTTCCCTTACAAGTGCCTTTGCTTCTGCCCATTTAGTCACATAATCTGTACATACTAAGATGTATTTTTTACCCTTGGAAGGTGGATTAATGGGTCCAATAAATTCCAAAGCCCATTTTTCAAATGGCTCTAGATGTACCTGTGGCTGTAGTGGCATTTCATATGAGGTAGTTGGTCTACCCATGCATTGGTAGCTATCACAACTTTTCACATACTTCTTTGAATCTTTGAAAATTGATGGCCAATAGTAGCCAAGGCTAAGGATTTTGTGTGTTGTCCTCTTGGCTGCAAAATGGCCACCACAAGGTTCATCATCACAATATTTTAGTATGTCAATAATTTCATCCTCTATGATACATATTCTAATAATTAAATCATAACCAATATAAAACAATTCTCCATTAACCCATGAATATCTTGCACTTTGCTTGATTAGCCTTTTCTTCTCCTTTGAGCTGAATGATGAAGGTATCTTCCATGTCGACAAGTAATTAGCTAAATCAGCATACCATTGTGTTAATATTGAAATTGCAAATAAATGTTCATTGGGAAATGGATCTTCAACTGGAACAACTTCACCTGGATTTTCTAGTCTAGAAAAGTAATTTGCTACCGAGTTCTCTTTCCCTAGTCTGTCCAGCACTGTGAGATTAAATTCCTGCAGTAATAATAACCATCTTGTGATCCTGCCATTAGTTATAGGTTTTTTCATTAAGTTTAATGGCAAAGTGGTCAGTGTGAACAAAGACTTCATAACCATTTATGTAGTGACGAAATTTGTGCACAACATGTATGATTGTAAGCATTTCCTTCTCAGTTAATGTGTAGTTGATTTCAACAAGAGTCAAATTTTTACTGATGAAGTAAATGGCATAAGTTAAAGCATATTCTTTCTGCCCTAATGAAGCCCCTACTACTGTATTAGATGCATCAATGGAGATGTGAAAAGGTGAAGTCCAATTGTGTCCCCTCAAAACAGGAGTTGTGGACAATTTCTCTTTAAGTTTCTCAAAAGCATTTTGAAAAGCATCATTCCAATTGAAAGATAAATCTTTTGCAAGAAGCTTAAACAAAGGCAAAGTTATCTTACTGAAGTTTTCAATAAATCTCCTATAATAGCTTGCATAACCAAGAAACCTTCTTACATCTTTTTGATTTGTTGGAATTGGAAATTTGGCAATAATTTAAATTTTGGTTTGATTTACCTTGATTCCCTCGGAAGAAACATGATTTCCTAAGACTATTTCCTCATTCAACATCATATAACATTTTTCATTGCTTAAAGACAAGTTGGTTTCTATACATCATTTTAAAACTTTTTCAAGGTTTTGAAAAGAATGGTCAAAGGAATCACCATATACTGAACAATCATCCATATATACTTCAACACATTCATCAACCAGATCAACAAATATTGCTAATACTGCTCTCTGAAATGTTGCTGGAGCATTGCACAAGCCAAATAGAAAAACTTTATAGGCATATGTGCCCCAGGGACAGGTAAATGTTGTTTTGTATTGGTCTTCTAAGGCTATGCTGATTTGATTGTAACCGCTAAAACCATCCAGGAAGGAAAATGATATTTTTCCAGCTAATGTGTCCAAAACTTGGTCAATAAATGGCAATGGAAAATAGTCTTTAAGGGTGGCTTTATTCAGTTCTCTGTAGTCAACACAAACTCGCCACTTACCATTTTTCTTGGGGACTATCACTAGTGGAGATACCCACTGGCTGTCAGAGATGGGGTAAATGAAATTTACTTTCACTAGCTTCTACAATTCATCTCTTACAATCTCTTTAGCATGGGGTTCATTCTTCTCTATGGCTGCCTTATTGGTCGAATACTAGGGTTTGTATAGATATCGTGATTGTAAGTTTCCTGGTGAATTCCCTGCATGTCAGTGTAGTACCAAGAAAATTCCTTTTGGTATTTGGTCAAAAAATCAAGCAGTTTCTGTTCCTGATATGAATATAAAAGTGCTGTGATGTTCAGTGTTTTTCTTGGGATGAGTTTTACAGTCTTGCTTTGTGTGTTTGTAATGGAGTTGATTGGAAATATATTTCAAATAATTTTTTCAAATAATATATGGTACAAGTTTCATGAAATCTCTGTGCCAATATTTGATCTGCAGCTGTGTATTGTTCATTTCTTAATTCCTATGAAACATCAAGTTGAGAGATAAACATTTCCACCAAATCTTCATTATTGTCTTCCCTGAAATCATAAATTTGATTGATGCTTAAAACATATTGTATTTCTTCCCTATCATTGTATTTATCATCAAGCCATAGGTTATGTGTTACTACTGGAGCTTGGGCTGATGGGTATAAGGTAAGTTGTTTTCTCTCTATTCCTTTGGAAATGATCGTATTACTTGATCTACACCCAATAAATGCATCAGCAATTTCCAACCATGGTCTTCCAAGTATTAGAGGGTGTCCTCCTAAATTTGACTTTGGCTAGAGAACTAGGAAATCAACTGGATACTCCCAAGAGTCTAGTGAAATAGTTCTATCTTCCAATATCCCTTCAGGAATGACTTTAGAGTGATCTGTTAATTCCAAAACAATTGGTGTTGACTATAAATTTGTCAGTTGTAAGGTTTCCATTGTATCCAATGTCATGACATTTATTGTAGTTCCCAAATTAATGAGAGTTTTTGGAATGGAGATTTTTTGATGATTGCTGCAACTCTAGGTATACCAGGGTCAACATATTTCTCCATAGAAATGACATTTGACATAAGGCCAGCTAAATTGCCAATAACGTGAATGGTTTGTGGATTAAATCTTTTCTTTGTAGGATTTTTAAGGTAAAGTTATTTGATGGCTTTGGTATAAATTGGAATATCCTTAATTTCCTAGAGCAATGGCATTGTTACATACACATTTCTCATCTCATCCAGAACATCGAATTGTGGCAGAGGTGTGGGTAATTTTGGTTGAAGTAACCGCTCAGGATAAGGAGGTGACTGCACTGTCCTAATTTGTTTGCCTTGTTCTAAATCATATTGTTTACTGTGTGTTGGCAACTCATGTTCATCAGTTTTATTCGAACTCTCTTTCGTTGAAACAGGTGGAGGTGAAGGTTCTATGTGAAGAGTTCGACTCGATCTAAGTTCTGTGTTTTGCAGAGGTAGAATTGGGTATGATGGTCCCTCATCCACACTGTATGCTAGTCTGTCCAGTCAATTATTTGGATTAGCTACTGGTTGAGCAGGTAGCTGCATAGGTTTAGGAGGTTGATTAGATGGTAATTGTAGCTATGGTTGATTCATTGATGGAGGAGTAGGTAAGGTTTGCTGAGGATTTTGCTGTTGATAAGCAATTGGTTGCTGAGGGTATTACTATGTGTACTTTGGTGGATATGGCTGAAAGTATTGTTGCTGATATTGTTGAGGATATGGGTGAGGAAATGACTGCTGATATTGCTGAGGTGGTTTTTGAGGAAATTACTAAGGATGTGAATATCCTCTCTATCCCTGTTGTGGATAAGATTTCTTCTGTTGATTAAACCAATTTTTCCATGGCATAGGAACATTCCAAGAATTATGAACAGGCATTTGATAATTTTCTCAATTTGGATTTTGAAACATAACTGGAGGTCTTGGCTGCCATGGTCTCTGAGCTCCCACAAAATATAAGTTCTCCATCCTTGCATTAGCTTCCAAATTATAACTTTGCAAAATTTTCATCTTTGAACAATCATTAGTGTCCTGACTTTCTGTACAAAACCCACAAATCTGAACATTATCTAAAGGACATTCTTTCAAAGCATGTTTCTTTCGGAATTTAGGACAAAATATAGACAACACTTGTTCTTGTTCATCTTTTCTATTTGATTTCCCAAAGTTCTTAAGAGGTCTATTTTAAAATCTTCAAATAGATTGCCTAGTTCAGCTCTGGTAATATTTCCTGTGGCAAACTTAGCGATTCTACATGTAGTAGTTCTAGATTTTCTCACGGATTGCTAGGCTATATCCATTTTTGTCTTCTTTCAAACAATATACTTTTTTTCAATAACTCTAATAGCATCCACACCAATACTGATTTTCTCATTGATACACATTCTCTTTCCTCTGAGACAAGCACCATGACTCCATGCTTCCTTTCAAAGGATTTTGTACAAATGTGTAATCTCTATTTTATGTTCTTGAGTTTTTTTTGGGAAGGAATACAAGAAATCACATGCATACCATGATTCCTCACCTATATGCCTCTCCTAGTCAATATTTCTAAACTATGGTATTGGGGGGTAATCACTGGCTTTTCTAAAACCGAGAATAATATTCTTTTAGATGGGCTAAAATATATTATTTCTATTGGCAAAAAATTCGGTCTACTTCTTCTCTCCAAGAGTGGAGCCATTTCCTCAGAAATCATATCCCAACCTCAATCACATGGCTTTATGAATGTCACAGTAAAACTCCATTGCGTTCTTCCACATATTGTGACCTAACTCCTTAATGTTGCTTTCGTAGAGTTGGGACAAAGGCTATTTGAAGGATTCTAACATTCACTCAATGCATTGGAGAAATTTGAACAAACATTTCATCTTTTTAATAGTCGAGATATAGCACCCGTCCATCAATCTTGCATTTTTTGCACCTACCTACAAATACTTGTGTCACAACATTCCTCAAACAATATTCATTCAACGAATAATGGGAGCATACTAACCGCCTTGCTATATTTGCTTTCATTTATACCACACCTCTCCAAGAATACTTGGGAATGATGTTTACATTCTTAATACTGCTATGCAGGGCTACAAAATTATCAACAAGAGATTATGATGCATATGACACGAACATTGTCTTCCTTCTCTCGAATCATGCGCACACTAGGTCTCTTTGTCGATATTTTCCACATCTCTATCAAGTGGTTATCTTAGATCTCTACACTCCTCCTATCATTTCTCACGATCACAAATTTGAACAAAATAATTTTTATGTTATATCAAAGTTTAAAAATTCAATGTGTGTTCAAACTAATAAGCCCAATAAACACAACAAAGATAAACTATGAAACTTGCAGAGACCTCGAGGATACTCTATCTATTGAACCTAATCACTACACATGACGTGACCACATTGAGAGGTATGCATCATCCTCTCTAAGGATGTCTCTAGTTACTTTTATATGCTAGTGCATCTTTCCTCAATCTTTGGTGATTTCTAGAGCTTGGTCCAAGCCTCTCTCTCTCTCTCTCACAGTGACTTCCCATGTGTTCCAACTCGCTTCAGTTACCTGTTCATGCATGGACACAACCCGCATTTATAAATTTTTGATGAACCATGCTTCTTGCATGCAAGTTGTTGTTGCACTTCATGTTTTTCTAAAGGCATGCATGCACTAGGAACATTTGTTTGGATCTCCAACACCTTGGTTCAATTTTCAACATCTTCGTCCAATGTTCTTCTTGAAGCATCTATACTCTGCTAGGTAACAATTAGAGTAGTGAATTCCAACAAAATTTCCACTTACACATTCGTTGACTAAGATCAATGTGTTTCCTTTACAAATGCGAGAAAAAATTCAAAGCACAAACAACATGTTCACTAACAATATCATTGAAAATGCTAAGAACTTGCATTTGATCTAGCAACCTAACCATGTTTTCAAAGGCAACTTCATATATAAACTTGTGCATTTACTATCTAGCGTGCAATTTTCCATAAGCCCCGTTTTTCATCTTCTTATCTCTGAAAACAAAAAAAAATTTATTTCATATGGAAGTTCAATAGCACACGTAGAGCAATCTCTCCACATCTACAACATTTGGATTTCTTTTGTACAAACTTACAAGACAAAAATATTAAAAAAGGTAGACATCCAATAACTAAAACTCTTTCTAGAGATAAACGCCTTTCTCTTTCCTCCCATCATCAATCAATCATGCTACAATACTTATCATCGTGCTTCTTCCATTCCAACATGCGTTTCTATGGAATGAATTATAACATGGTAGAGTTTGATTCAAGGGCAGGGAATTCCCTAATCACATTGGAAAGAAAGAGTGTGGCACTAACAACTGTTCTTCCTACATTGCTCGTAGTTGCCTTCACTATTGTGAAACATTTATTTTTTTCTTCCTTCGGAAATAATATTTGTTTTCGATAACTCTATTAGCATCTATAACTATACCAATTTGATCATTGATACAGATTATCTTTCGTGGAGATACCATCTTAGCACTAACAATCACCACGACTCAATGGGTATTTTCAAAGGGTTTTGTACAAATGTGTAATCTCTATTTTCATTGTTGGGCTTTAATCTGGGATGAAATAACAAAAATCATACGCACCAAATGATTCCTTGCCTCTCTCCCTCTCATAGAGAACATTTCTAAACTATGGCACTCGAGGAAAATCACTTGGTTTTCTAAATCAAGGTATATGCTTTTTTTATGGGATATAAGACATTATTTTTGTTGGAAATAACTGGGGTCTCCCTATTCTATCCAAGGGTCATGTGCCATTCTCAGAAATCATATCCCTCCAAAGTATTCATCGTCGGCATGATCACATCAATGTCTTTGTGGAGCGCCACAAGAATCCTATCGAGAAGGGTTCCAACCTCAATCACATGGCTTCGTGAACAACAATAAAACTCCATCTAACTCACTAATGTCGTCTTTGTAGAGTTGGGACAAAGGCTCATTGAAGGATTCCAGCATTCACAGATGTAATACTATTATGCGACTTTTCTTTGTTCTTGGGTTGAGGAAAATTAAAAGACATGTGATGAAATATTGTTTTATTTTCTAAAAAAGAAAATAGTAGTGAATGAGAATTTATGTTGGTATAATAAATCCTTTCAAAAACATGTTAAGAGGCTAACATGAGAGATTGACCCCAACTGTCACGAAAAAAGTTTAAATTAGTTATGCCTAAAGAGGCAAAATAGAAAAGGAAGAAAACAATCCTCCTCATGTGTTTATCTTGATCTTCTAAAAGACAAAGCATAAGAAAAAGATATGAGTGGACAAAGAATACATAACATTGTTATAAGTTATCAGGTTGGAGAAAATACCATGTGGTGGAATCTATACAGTGTCATGGAAGCCATACGAGTGGGAGAAAAAGAGTAGTAAACCCATAAGAGGGTTTCCAAGATGCTGCAAAAGGTTGTGGAGGTAGAGAGTTGAAATTATCCTTCTTCCTTTGTGCGAGGGATTTTCTTCCTCTCCCATAGGCATCTACATTTCTTCTATGACTGAGATCACATTGGTTAGAGAATCCAACTCAACATGAATGGATGTACTTTTCCATGACCATTGATACTATAACACACCATTTATTAAAATTTATAAACATAACTATAACACTCCCTCTCACCCATCATAATATATCGAGCTCTTGAAGGTGTTATCTATGAATTAACCTAACCTCTCAAGTTTGTAATGAATATGGCCTCACCGAAAATCCTTCTTTTCCAATGTTTGCAGAAACAAAATTTGATGCCATGATCGCATCTAGCTTGTCGAGGGGTTTTGAGCGATATAAATTCCATTTCAATCCGACTCTTAGATTGAAAGTTATGACCACTTGAAGTTAGGCCAATATCTTAATGCCATGTGGCATCCACATGTAATCTAAATGGCTCTGCGATGTCTACACAAACGGTTCCGCCTCACACCATACCACCAAGGATGAGGTTCCACAGTGTTACCACCAACCAAGACCACATGATTTTAAACATGAGCATTATTTGGTTTCAGACCTTTCCCCCCTACTTAACTTCGAGAACACCACACGGACCTCATCATGAACATGGATCGTTAATTAGTCTCGTGCCCCTATTGAACCTTTGAAAAGTAGCTCTAGTTAAATGGGGGACCCACAACGAGGGTTTCCATCTTGAACACCCACATGTAAAGCCATGGTGTACTAGAGGGCACCATGGTGATAATGGGCTATTGAGTTGTATATGTATTTAAAACACTGTACTACATCAATTTTACTATACATCTCATTTACTTTATCTCATTTTCATAAACATAAGTACAAGTCATTTAAACATAATAGATGAAATATAACTACCTCTTATTATATAGTTCATTTTAAATAAATTTATATATATGTTTAATTAAAAAACTACAAATTATAATAAAAATATATTTTATTGTACAACTTCAAATTTTAAAATTAAGTATCACACACTCCACTATAAATTTAGAGAAGTTCACATGCATTAAACATCAAATTTCAATATATTTAAATTAAATTAAATAACGCGTTTTTGCATAAAGTAATATTATATGATTATAATATATATGAATGGTAATATTATATTGTTGTGTATAATATATTGCGAAAGGTTACAAGTTAAAAATTTCAATTAATCTTAAATTACAACATTACATTATTATGAAAAGTGTATATAAAATCATGTGTGTGTGTTTTATATATAAATGTAAAGAATTCAAAAACACATGAATAACTAAAATATCAATGTTTCTTATTTCAAATAATTTTAATATTTTAATCCCAATCGAGCTGTTGATGGATGAAAGAAATGAGTATGGGATGGACGATCCACACAATTAAGAGAGATGGTTTGGTGGCCATCCTTTGCCACGTGCCTTTGCGTCATGACAAATGGATTTGATTATGTGAGATTTGCGTCATGACAAATAGATTTGATTATGTGAGATTTGAAGAGACCTCCAACACTACAGTCATTGGTTTTTGGGAGAGTTGTCGTTCGTTTCATGGTAAATATTTGGGTTGCGCTAGTGGAAGGGAGGGTTTGAATTTGGATTCCTCTTTACGAGTCAAAATTTATGGTTTGTTTCATGGTGAATATTTGGGTTGGGCTACATGACTAGTAGTGGAAGGGGGGGTTTGAATTTAATTTATTTTTTTTAATGAGAAACAACACTATGTTTAAAATTTTTCACTCCAAGAGTGGTACTTTGGTAACAAATTGACCCTTCACCAACAAATTTTTGCTTAAAACATTTTTCTTATATTCTTATTGTTTCATTATAATTAATAATTATAACATATTTTCTATTTTAAAATCTATATTTATATCATTTTTTCTAGTAACGAAGTTAATAATCAAATTAAAATTAATTGTCAATATTAAAATTACTTGATTATAAGTCTTGTTCAAAAACATTATAGGCACTCTCTCATAGCAAAGACAGTGCAATGGGCCCTACTTTGTCAATCTTGTTATCGTTTTAAACTTAAAACAAATCATAAGAATGACTAATTGATTTTAAATTAAAGACCATTTTGACATAGAGTAGAGGAGAAGTAAAGCAACTACACAACCTAAAGTGATTTGTTGTGGGTTGGCTTAGGTAAAGAATGATAGTGGCTGATTTTAGACTAAAATATGCCACCTTATATACAAGTATGCAACCATTAACCATGAAGTCCACCATTAGAAACCATTACTTTAGCAACATTGTGTTTAATAAGATCATTAGTTAATGGTCTTAGGATCTATAGGTATTATAAAAATCATGACATTATGGGCCTTTGGATTTATCAGGGCTAATGGTTGCATACTTGTTTATAAGGTAAGAGCAGTTGAAGTTCAACTCTTCTAGCAAAAAATATCAACACATATGTTTAAGGAGTTTTACAACATATCATTTTGAACTCAATTAAGTTTTCTTAGTCATTATACATTTGAATGAGAATTGCGAAAAGAGAATCATGAAAAGTAGAATTAATATGGTCATTTTCATTTCCTTATTTACGTGATTATAGTCCTACACATATAATCAATTAATTCAATTAAAATATGTGGAAAATTGAGTTTTCTTTTCCATGGGAAAGTTTTGAGTTCTCCTTCAGTGTTTTTCTTCGGCATATGATATATGGATTGAGATTTTTAATTAATTTTTAAACGTCCACATAATTAATTTATGTTGTGAGGACCTACAAGCAAATTCTCTATGTAGATTTACGTGCTTCTAAGCTTCTCCTCTCAATGATTTAGCTATATGAACCCACGCACTGTTTTCTCCAATTACTTTTTCGAACCCAAAACAATGTAAATATCTATATATATATATATATATATATATATATATATATATATATATATATATATATATATATACACACAATTGAGAAGCGAGAGAAGTAATAATCTAATCATGAAAAAGAGAGAAGAATATATATATTTTTTATAATGTCTAATCTAATCATGTACGGTGTAAGATGAATCAATGCTAAGCTAATATACATAGTACATATACTATATCCTCTCTTGCATGTCTCACACATGAGCATGTAATCTTCTTTTAATAAAAGCACAATTCCATTTGAAAACCGAGGATTATCTAGTAAAAATAGTCTTATTTGTTAAGGGATCATATTTTAGAAGTTTCATTTAGGTTTTTTCTTGCAAAGGACGTGGGCACCATCTCTCATATCGAAACTTGTTGCTTTCATCATAGAAATATACAATTCTATTGCTAGCCTCTACAACTACCTCTAAAATCCTACCCTTTTCTTAATATTTTATGAAAATGAACACAAGAAGCATTTTGATCTTTCAAATCGCTGTGTAAGTGGCACAATTAAAATAAATAAAAGGTTTCAATCGATCAAACCTTGTTGCAACTCCATCAATTTCTGAAGCTAAAAGAAATATTCGATCATCAACTTTCATTAGGCCCTGTAGAATAATATATGTCACATGAATACATGAGACATGAAGTCTCACAATCTAACATCAAAAAATCCCACCCGAGTTTGACATGAATCTCCGTAAGTTTATAGCTAAAAGTTGTATACGTAGAATTCGCAATGTCTCAATATGCATATCGAACATAGATTTTGATGCTTTTAAGAGACATCACTATCCAATTCCACCGCAAACTTACTCCTCCTTCACTCCTTTTCACAGATTAGATTTTATAGGTGACTCTACTCTGCAATTACAATAAACACATATTATTGAAAAAAGAGGAGAGCCCTTATCCAACGCCTAATAGTCAATACTAACATGTAGCGATCCCTGTCCAAATTTTATATTTAAATATTCGATAGAAAATTTACAAGTTATGATAAAATTAGATTTTAATAAGAAAATTCCAATTTTAAAATTAAGGGTCCGGAGATTGCTAATCTCATCACAAATATTGGGCAAATATCTAAATGGAGTCACCCTACTAAGGGTGGCAGCTTGGGAGTGAGCCACATCACATGCTTTGCAAGGAAAACACAAATTAAGACTATAGAGGCGGCCAAAAGGAAGGGTAATACAAGGAGTAAAGGGAGGCTGGGGATAAATTAATGTAGCACATCACATTAGAACATAGTAACAAGGATTAGATGGAAAACCTTGGGTAGGATAAAGCTTCAAGAAATTTCCAACAAGCACTAGTGGGTAACCCCAACTACTCCTAAACATTGTGCTACACACTCCACTAAATCCAATAAAATCATGACCAATAGAAATGTGAGCACCAAAAGGATCGTTAAATGCACTAACTCCAAACTTGAAGATAGGGAGAGGAAAACTACAACAACAAACACCAACTCTAGAAGAAGCCACAATGTCCAATTACAAGTCTCATTGACACAGTCAAAGTTACCCATTAATTGGCCATCTCTAGCCCCAAACTACTCATCCATAGACTAGTCCAAAGCACAAACAAAACCAAACCATTGGTAGAAGGTGAAAAATGCAAAAATAAATTCCTAATGGGTACATGCAATTTGTTGTGCATGTTGAAAGACCTGATAAAAAATGCTCACATGTTTGGTGAATAGGGTGGGTTGGCCACCCCACCCACCCTCTTGAATTGAAATATGCAGCAATGGGGTGGTGAGCAAGCCTCCCAACCTTTTGGGTACTCTTGATATCCACCTCCATGAGGGGATAAAACAATGGTCATTAATATGTATAAAGAAATAATTTTAATTAAAAGAATCAAATTATATATTTATTATATCTAAACATTTCATGAAAAATGGGAAATAGAATTAAATGTCTCACAATCAAATACATTTTTAATTTTTTTACAAGTCACACTCCCCTACACATCAAATTTCAATGTATTTAAATTATTTTAAAATACTCAAATTGTACACACATGTATTCAACTTAATTCAAAACACATATAATATGACTTACAAAACTCACACCTTAATTAATTAAAAATTTAAACATTTCAATAAAAATTCACACATTTTTTATTATAAAAAAATACAGTTAAATATACAATATAAACTTATAATATCATACAAACAAAATACAATTTTTTTAAATGTTCAATCTCCAAGTACTTACATTAATTTAAACTATTGTAAAACACAAAGTGTTAGTTTATTATATCTAAACATTTCATGAAAAATAGGAAACTATTGGGGTAAGCATGATGAATATGCAAGTTAAAATTATAGAATTAAATGTCATACAATCAAATGCATTTTATCTTTTTACTAGTCACTCCCCAAGACATCAAATTTCAATGTATTTGTATTATTTTAAAATACACAAATCCTACACACCTCTATTCAAATTAATTCAAAATACATATAATATAGCATACAAAAATCACAATACCATAAATTAAAAATTTAAACATTTCAAGAAAAATTCACACATTTTTTTTATAAACAAATATAGTTTAATATACAATTTCAAATCATAATATCACACAAATACAAAACAATTTTTTTAAATGTTCAAGTCTCTCAAAAATCAAATTTCCAAGTACTTACATTATTTTAAACTATTGCAAAACACACACTGCTAATTTATTATATCTAAACTTTTTTTTTTACACGTCACTCCCCTAAAACATCAAATTTCAACGTATTTAAATTATTTTAAAATACACAAATTTTAAGTTGAAATTAATTCAAAATACATATAAATATAACATGGCATACAAAATACACAGTTTTATATACAATATAAAATTATAATATCATACAATACAAATTTTTTAAATGCTATGTCTCTAAAACATCAAATTTCCAAGTACTTACATTATTTTAAACTATTGTAAAACAAACAATGTTAATTTATTATATCTAAACATTTCATGAAAAATATGAAACTAAATATGAAACAAACACAATACACTATTTTTTTTAAATGTCCATCTCTCTCAAACATCAAACTTTAATGTACTTAAATTATCTTAAACTATTGTAAAACACATACTGTTAACTTATTATATCTAAAGATTTCATGAAAAATCTGAAAGAAATAGGGAAAATATAGTTGGATATACAATATAAAATTATAGAATGAAATGTCATAAAGTCAAATACTTTTTTTTTAACAAGTGAGTCCCCCAAAACATCAAATTCAATGTATTTAAATTATTTTAATATACACAAATTTCACACATGCAAAATTAATTAAAAATTTAAACATTTTCAGAAAAGATAACACATTTTTTTTATAAACAAATATAGTTTAATATACAATATAAAATTATAATATCATACAAATAAAATACACCTTTTTTTAAATGTCCATGTCTCTCAAACATCAAATTTCCAAGTAATTGCATTATCTTGAACTATTGTAAAACTTAAAGTGTTAATTTATTGTATCTAAACATTTAATGAAAAATCTGAAAGTATTGGTGAAAGCATAGCCAAATATGCAATTGAAAATTATAGAATTAGATGTCATACAATCAAATACATTTTTTTAATTTTTTTTTACAAGCCACTCCCTCCAAGCATCAAATTTCAATGTATTTAAATCATTTTATCTCCCGACCTTCTTCTTCAACTTCTCATTTTCATCCTGAAATATTATACTCTAGAGTTCTAAGGGTTTCATTTTCTTTCTTCATAACTCTTTCCAGAATTTCAGACTCCATAAATTTTTGCTGCAATTTTTCAATTTTCCTTTCCAGTTTCCTTTTCTTTTTGCCTGAAAATTTTTGCTCCTGTGGTTCTTCCTCCTTTCCATTTGTTTTCAATTCCTGTATATGATCATACTGAGGCTGTTGTAAGATGTCATCTTCTTCCATTTTTTCCCTTTTTAACCAAATTTAGTCTTTCTAGACCTCCTTTTATAGGTGGTAAAAATCTTATCCTTCCCAACTTCCTTAGTTTCTTCTCTTACCATTTTTCGGGTTTTTACACTGTTACTAGATGGAGCAAAGGTATTAGGTGTGTGCTTTGAAAAATCCTGTTCTACATCATCCACATCAACCAATAATTTTGGATCTTGTTGCCTTTCTTGTTCCTATTCATCTGATATAAATTCATTAGCAAGCATAAATCTTTTCCAGGATAATCCTATTTTCTGCAATTCAAACTCAATTAAAATTTTCACCAAGCCAAAATGATATAAGTTCCTATCCATGTTACATCTTCGTTTTTGTATAGTTTTGAACATCTTAGTTAAACTATGCAGAAGAAAATATGGTAAACTTATAACACAGTCTCCCCTTAGATGGATCAGCAGTTTAATATGATAAGGATACACTATACTATATCTGCCCTCACATGTTATGAAGTTTTGAATCACATAGACTATTTCATCCCAAGGATGAATAAGCCAACTCCTATGAACTCTTGTCTTCCAATTAACTATCGATACTCTTGATTTAGATACAAAATGTGTCCAAGATTTCTCCTTAAACTGCATGGTTTTGAAATATTTCTCTCCCTCTAGACTTATGCCTATAGCTTGGGCAATTATATCCTCTGAAACTCTAAATGATAGGTTTCCTACTGTGGCTCTCTCTCCAGTGAAAGAAGAAGCAAATTCCCTGGTTGTTAACTCATTGTGTCCATTAAATTTTTCTAGAAAAACTAACCATTGTTTTGTTCTAAGGATGTCTACATAGTCTTTATGCAGTTTAGAAATATCAAATTGTTCCGGCTCTGTTCTATTTGCCATGAGAATTATTTTACTTTTTACCTTGCTCTGTAAGAAGAATTGACCAAGGATTTTGGAAAAAACTACCTAGTCCCACGCTGACCTAAATGTTGTTCTTATGCCTTGAATTTCTCATCTTTGTTGGATTAAAAATGGGTGTTGTCCTCAAATTGGAATCTCCTTCTCAATTCTCAGCTGGTCCTATGTAATTTGGTTCTTAAGACTCGTATGTTAACATTTCCATTGTCAACATACTCGTAGCTCTCCTTATTACGATTCACGCATGCCTCAGGGAGGGTTTCTCAGGCATTCAGGGTTTCTAGGAATAGAGCAAATGCTTTTCTACGCTTTCGGGCTTTATCAAACACTCACTAATGAGCTCTTCACCTTTAGACACAACGTTCAATACTAATGAACCTTTCCTACAACGTTTAATAGTAATGAACCTCTCCTACAACACAATACTCAGTAATGATAAGCCTGGTGGATATAAGGAACGATCACATTCAAGTTTCATAAATGATGAGCTTCAACATGATGGCATGGTATGAAACTTGGCTGAGATCGTGAGTAACTACAAATCATTATATTCTCCTTTAATTACTTAAAACTATCCATTGATCCTTGTTATGATGACATTTTTTCATAATATTTCCTTAGTACCCTTTTCAACCATCATCTAAACGTTTCATCATAACATATGTATTTCGTCAAAAAAATCGGTTAAAAACAATGAAAAAATTTTCATGGCTATTTAAATCATTGAACCTGTACCTCATACCTTAGAAATGTTTGATGTGTGACTGTGTTTGACTAGATCTGACTAGGTTTGTTTTAGTGGATCTATTGGCACATTTGACTAATGTATTGGAGTATAGGCTTATGGATCGAAGTGTTATGTACAGGATAAAGAAATAGGATATATAGCTTAGGATGGATAGTTTTTAAGAGTAGGAATAAATTCTACAGGAATAGAATAATGAGTATAGGCTTAGGGATCAAGCTATTCAGCTGAGTGAAGGATAGGTTGAGTGAATATGATATAGGATAGGTTGAATGATTGAGAAACTGTAATGAATAAATATCATTAACCACTATTTAAAAATTGAAATTAATAAAATAAATTCAAGTATCAAAATGAAAATTTCTTACAGCCTTCAGATGTTTCCTTGTTGAAATTTAACCCTGCTTGACTTATTTCATGGTACAAGCATGACATAATTTGATGATGTCGTCTTATTCTTCTTAATAGGTCCATTCTAAAAAATTATCAAGCAACAGGTCCCTTTGTTGATGTGTTCTAAATTTAGATGGAACAAATCCTTCTTGAGAAATAATGAATACCAATCCTCTGTTGAAAAGTCCACTGAAAAATGAAAGTAAAACAAATTCCTTCCTCTGCTGTAATGAAATTCTGAAAATAAGGAGATGAAAAAGTATGAAAAAGTTCAAAATTTTCTCCTCCCCTACTAATCGTATGACTTGTCCTCAAGTCATCAATTTGAAATTCATATAGTCAAAGGATTTTATTTTGAAGTACAAAAGAAATAGAATTAATTCTTACTGGCCAATTCCATGGTTTTCCTGTAAGAATTCGAGTTAGAGTGTTATGAAACCAGCTCAAGAAAAGATAGAAAATATAGATCAACGCCTTAGAATTTAGCCTCTTCGAGGGGGCAACCTCCTTTACATTACATAAATGAACAATTCTTGGATGATTCAAATGACAAAACCTCCTTTCTATATATAGGAGTCTATGGAGTCACAATTTAATCCAGCCGACCTAACAATAATAATATAAAGCCACAAAAATAACAATAGAGGGATTCTATGGGCACATTAATAACAATATGGGGGTAATGGGGGCACAACAATATAAATAAGGGGTATAACTACAATAGTAATGGGGTAATAACTAGTATTATAGGGACCCAACATGCCCCTCTCCTTCAAAAAAGTGTTGTCCTCAACGCTTGAGTAGTTCAGGATACTTCTGCATAAAATTCTCATCCTCCCATGTGGAATCTTCAGCGGATAAGTTCTTCCACTTGATAAGGTACTCTGAAATTGATCGATTTGTAGCTGTCGAGTTCTTGTTTCTATACTGCTTCCGGTTCCAATATAATTTTTCCTTCCTCGTCAAGTTCTGGCAATATTGTTTGAACTGGGAGCTTGTCGCCTATAACCTTCTTTAAGCATGAAACATGGAAAACTGGGTGCAATCGAGAAGTTGTAGGAAGCTCCAATTTGTATGCCATAGTACCAATCTTTTGCAACACCTTGTACGGACCATAATACTTTGGTGATAATTTATTATCCTTCTTAGCTTGCTTGAGGGACATTTGCTTATATGGTTGTAGCCGTAGGAATACCCAATCACCTACATCAAAACTTCTTTCACTGCGATGTTGATCTGCCTGTTGTTTCATTCTATTCTGTGCCAACACGAGGTTATCCTTTAAGAGTTGGAGGACTTGTTGTTGATGTTCGATGTGATGTTCCACTGCCTGAACCTTAGAATTTTCTCTTAAATATGATGTGATGGATGGTGGTTGATACCCATAAAGTGCCATAAATGGGGTCATTTTTGTTGTTGTATGAAAGGAAGTGTTATACCACCATTCAGCCAGAGGCAACCATTTGACCCATTGTGTCTGTTTATCAGATACAAAGCAACGAAGATATCCTTCCAAACATTTGTTTACTATCTCAGTTTGCCCATCAGATTGAGGATGATAAGATGAGCTATGAGCTAACTGAGTACCAAGACAAGAAAATAATTGTGTCCAAAAATTTCCAGTGAAAATGGGATCTCTGTCACTTACAATAATCTTTGGGTTTCCATGTAGCTTTTGAATTGTTTCCATAAATGCAGTAGAAACTGTACTGGCTTTAAATGGATGTGATAATGCACAAAAGTGTGCATACTTGGTAAGTCTGTCAACTACCACCATGATGACACTCTTTCCCTCAGACTTGGGTAAACCTGTGATAAAATCCATTGATACCTCCTCCCAACGTTGGCTTGGAATGGATAAAGGTTGTAATAGACCCGGTGTCTTAATTGTTTCAACTTTATTTTGTTGGCAAACCAAACATTCTGCCACAAACTTTTGAATATCTGATTTAAGGCCATCCCAAAAAAATTCCTTCTTAACCCTGTGGTAAGTTTTTAAAAATCCTGAGTGCCCTCCTAAGGGAGAAGTGTGCAATTCCATAAGAATCTTTTGTTTTAGCTGGGAATTCTTACAGAGGTATAAGCGATCTTTGTACCATAACGAATCATTTTTCCAGCTAAATGTATCAGACGTACTGGAATCTTGTTGTAGCTTTCGAATAAGTGCCCACACTTCTTCGTCATTCTTCCATTCCTCCCTTGCTTCATTTATCCAATCTGGTTGGATAATAGAAATAGCGCACAACAATGCTTCCACATCCTCATCCTTTCTTGAGAGTGCATCTGCCACCACATTTTGCTTCCCTTTTTTGTAGATGATTTCAAAGTCATAACCCAACATCTTTGTGACCCACTTTTGTTGCTCTTCAGAGGATAATCTTTGTTCTAAAAAGTATTTAAGGCTATCATGATCCGTTTTTACCTTGAAGTGTCTTCCCATTAGGTAGGGTCGCCATTTCTTAAGTGCATGGAGTATTGCCAACATTTCCTTCTCATAAATAGCTTTGCTTAAAAACTTTCCCTTGATTGGACGACTTTCAAAAGCAATGGGTCTTTCATCTTGCATTAGAACAGCACCAATTCCATTTCCTGAAGCATCACATTCCACAATAAAGGTTTTTGTGAAGTCCGGTGTAGCTAAGACCGGTGCTTGGCACATTGCCTCTTTAAGATGTTCAAAGGCCTTTGTTGCTTCCGGAGTCCATGAAAATGCATCTTTCTTCAATAATGTTGTTAGAGGTGCTGCTATTCTCCCATAATTCTTAACAAACTTGCGATAATACCCTGTCAACCCAAGAAATCCTGCAAATGCTTTATGGATGTGGGGATTTTCCATTCCTTAATGGCTTTAATTTTGCTAGGGTCTACCTTAACTCCTTCATGAGATACAATATGACCCAAATATTCCACCTCCTGGACTCCAAAGAAACATTTGGATCTTTTGGCATATAATTGTTTCTCTTCCAATAGTTGTAGCACCCTGTCAACATGTTCAACATGATCCTTCCAAGACTTGTTGTAGATAAGTATATCATCAAAAAATACTAACACAAATTTTCTAAGGAATGGTTTGAAAATTGAATTCATCAAACCTTGAAATGTTGAAGGTGCATTGGTAAGGCCAAAAGGCATGACCAAAAATTCATAATGACCCTCATGAGTTCTAAATGTCGTTTTCGGAATGTCTTCAATCTTCATTCTGATTTGATGATATCCTGAACGAAGATCCAACTTGGTGAAGTAAATTGATCCATGCAATTCATCCAGTAATTCATCAATGACAGGAATGGGGAACTTATCTTTAATAGTGAGCTTGTTGAGCTCCCTATAATCAGGACACATGCGCCATGATCCATCCTTCTTGTGCACCAATACTACTGGAGCAGAGAAAGAACTTTGACTCAGTTGAATTATACCAGCCTCTAGCATTTCTGCAACCATACGTTCAATTTCACTTTTTTGGACATAGGGATATCTGTACGGCCTGATGTTTGGAGGAACACTTCCTGGAATCAGATGAATAGCATGATCATGATCACGCATAGGTGGGAGACCTTTGGGAGTCTCAAATACCTTGGAATGATTGTCCAGGACTTTTTGGAGATCTGGAGAAATAGATGATTCTAATGTGGAAACATCTAGCGAACATAATTGTGCAATTACACCCCTTTGCTCCTTTTTTAGAAGCTTTGTCATACCATTAGAGCTGATTATCTTTCCTGGTTTCCCTGCAATACCCCTTAATTCAACTTCCTTTCCTTCCACAGAAAATTTGATGAAAAGTTCTTGAAAATTAAAAGCTATTGTACCCAAGGATTGTAGCCATTGGACTCCTAGTACAACATCAGCACCTCCCATTGGAATGGAAAGCATTGGGCTAGTCAATACATATTCTCCCATGGATAGCTTGATATTATGGCACTTTCCAGAGCAATTTATTGTTCCTCCATTTGCAATCATCACTTGACACTCTGGTGCTGGATATAGGAAGCAATTCAATTCTTTTGCTACCCTACAATGAATAAAATTGTGGGTGCTTCCTGAATCAATCAACACTATTACCTTTTTCTTCTTGATTTGTCCTTCTATCTTGATGGTTTGAGGAGTGGTAATTCCTGCCAATGCATTACAAGATATGGTCGGATTTATTTGTTCTTCATCTAGGCTTTGTTCCTGGAGCATATCCTCTTCTTTTGACCTTTCTTGCTCCTTTTCTTCTTCCTCTTCACAATCTATGTAGAATAATTTCTTCTCAGCACACTTATGACCTTTAGTGTATTTGCTATCACAACTGTAACAAAGCCCTTTTGCTCTTTTTTCTTCCAATTGTTGTGGTGTCAACCTTATAGGTTGTGGAAGACTAGGGGCAACAACACTTCCGTCTTTATAGTTGTGAGTGGTATGCTTCCTGGTTGCCATAATTTTGCTTTCCATTTTTCTTGCTAACCTGAATGCCTTCTCTAATGAATCAGGTTCCCAAAGGCGAACATCATGTTGGATATTATCCTTTAAAGACCCTATGAACACATCAATCCTATGCTCCTCTGGAATATCTTTTACCCTTATGTTCAATTTTTGGAACTCCTCAATGTGCTCCATTATTGAACCCTTTTGTTTGAGACTTATCAATTGGCTAAAAAAAGTGTTGCTTTTTGTATCCTCATAATGTGCTATCAATTCTTCCGTAAAAATTGCCCAAGTGATAAATTGTTTACGAGAGCAAAGCCATTGATACCATACAAATTGATTTGGTTCCAAATATAAAGTTGCCATACGTACCTTTTGTGTGTTTTGCACATTATTGAGATCGAAGAACTGCTCCATCTGTAATATCCATGTGGCGAGATCCTTGCCATCAAACTTCCTCATATCGATTTTTGGAATATGGTGGGTCTTCGATCCAACATTAGAGTCTATGGAATCATGATTAACATTTCTTTTGTTCACATCATGAGTTTCCTTTACAACCTTTTCACCATTAGTAAGTATTTCTTGTAGAAAATTTGTCAAATCTGTCTTCAAATCTGCCATGTCTGTCTTCAAATCCGTCCTCAAATCTGTCTTTAGATCATCCATCTTAGCTTCCATGCCCTTTATCTTAGATTCCACGCCATTTATCTTAGCATCTGTTAGATTTTGTGAGCGTGACATTTGTTGCACTTGTTCTTGTAATTTTGATATATCATGTAGCATTTCTTCCTCTTCTTCATGAGTCATGCTAGAGCTTTCAGGTTCCTTACTAGGTGTTTGCATTTTCTTTCCTCGGGGCATCAGTTACCGATAATAATGCTTTACTATGCCCTTTGAATTCCTTCAAACCAAGCTTATGCAAAAATAAAAAATAAAAACTACACACCTTTTTTTACTTTGTAGAAGCCTGATATTGAATCTGATGTATCTCTGTAATTTCGAATCATCCAGTTCTGAAATTGTGACCTATAGTAGCCTTCTATGTCCTCTTTCCAATGCCACTAGTCTGAACCAAATTGGATTCTCCAAGAAAGAGTTATGCACAATCTCCCGCAGTGACCTGATTATAGACTAGTTCAGTAGAGCTAACTTGTATGAAGTGCCACGTGTCACTGTTTCAACCTTTGAATTTGAAAAATATATAAAAGAAAGCTACAGTCCGTCCTCTTTCTGTAACTTCTTACGAAATTTCAATCCGATGCTCAGAAAGCAAGTTATGACGATTTTCCCCAGGTCACCTGTTTTGAGTGTAATTCAGGATTCTGCAAAAAGACCAACTTCCTAAGATCATATCTCCGAAATATCACGCGACATGCTCTGAAATTCGGACCCAAGGTTCAACATGCTTTCTTCTCAAATGGGTTTTTTTTGTGACTTCTGAAACATCACAGAAAAAAAGTTATAGCGAAAATTCCACGATGACCTGTTTCGAGCAGCGAAACCCTAGAATCCAAAGCTCTGATACCAAATGTTATGAAACCAGCTCAAGAAAAGATAGAAAAGATAGATCAACGCCTTAGAATTCAGCCTCTTCGAGGGGGAAACCTCCTTTACATTACATAAATGAACAATTCTTGGATGATTCAAATGACAAAACCTCCTTTCTATATATAGGAGTCTATGGAGTCACAATTTAATCCAGCCGACCTAACAATAATAATATAAAGCCACAAAAATAACAATAGAGGGATTCTATGGGCACATTAATAACAATATGGGGGTAATGGGGGCACAACAATATAAATAAGGGGTATAACTACAATAGTAATGGGGTAATCACTAGTATTATAGGGACCCAACATAGAGTGTGCCAGAGTTTGGTTTTCACATCTAAACTGTTAATGTTTTATTTTTTTATTTTATTTTATTTTATTTTTTATTACTTTTTTTTAACTTTAAAGTAGAAAAATAACTAAGGCATAGATATCACAACAGACTGTTGTACTATCTGAACCTCATTTTGCTATGTCACTGTTTTCATGAAATCTTCTTTGTTCATAGACTTATGGTAGATCTTCAGCTTGTGTCCATTTACTATAAATGTTCGGTCCACTTGGTCAATGGTTTCGAGTTTGACTGATCCATTCTGGAAAACTTCAATAATTTCATAAGGGCCCATCGAGTGTGTTGTAAATTTGGCTTTATAATCTTTAAATTTGGAATCAAATAGTAGAGCCCAGTCACCAACTTTAAACTCCTTCTTGATTAATTTATCATGCCATTGTTGTCTCTGTTGCTGGATCAATGTTGTCATTTTTATTGCTTGTTGTCTCATCTCATCCAACTAATTCAATTGCATAATTCTTTCCTATTGTGCTTTAGAGAAATTAATGCCTAAATTTGCAACCAATTTGTAAGTATCTGTTGGGTAGAAAAGGCCCCGTGTAATGGTTTTGGGGCTCAAAAGCCCACAATTTTGGGTAAAGGCATGGTAAAGACTCCGCGAGATGCGCAGAGCGCAAAGTGTAATGAGTCAAGTCAAAGGGTTGTCTGCCGAAAGATAATGTAAAATAATTCACCCTGCCCATGGTCCACAGACCATGGAAATGTATAAATGGAGCAAGGCTATAGAATTAGGTGTCAGTTTTTGGGTATGTACTTTTGGATCTAGAATGTAATGGGTTTTTGAAGAAAGAAGTTTTGAAGTGTCTATAAGTCCAAGTCGAGGGTGTTGGTGGGTAGATAGAGGCTCTGTAGCTGTGTGCGCAGATGCCTGGTAGAGTCCGCAGCTGTCTGAGTGGACCCCTACAGCTGAGTGCACACGGCAGATCTGGTTGTATTAGCAAAAGAATTGAATAAAGATAAGTTGGTTATGAAATACTGTGTTGAATCTGAAATATTATGGATCTGGTTTATTTATGGTTGATATATCTGTTTGATCTGTGCACTTACGCTTATATTATGAGTTTATGCAAACCTATAACTTTTCTGAGTGCGCCGAACTGGTTATCTCTATTAAATGTGTGCTTAAAGACCATAAAATGTAGATCTGACCGATAACAGCTCATTATTAATAAGTATTAAGGAATTTCCTTGTTCCGGATCTACGCGGAAGCAGAGTGGCGCGAGGCCACAGAACGACATGCGAACCCTCCAGACCACATCAAGACATCCCAAGGGTGTGGAAACCTGGTTCCAGCACCCTCCCCTACTACCTTGGGCGAGACCTCAGTCCGCGCTCCGCAGGCTGTTGCTGAAAGGGTCATTAGCTACGGGATTTGTTTGGCTTAATAACTCTTCCGAACCTCGGTGAGGACCCAATAAGCCAACAAATGGTTCCATTGCCGGGACCGGGATCTGCCTAAGGGATGTCTAATGTCGGAACACTAGAACCCTACAAATAAAGAGCTTGAAGATTGGTTGGATCAAAAGCTTCACGAGTTTGTGGTTCAGGAAAACAAAAATTCATGGATATCAGAAGAAATGTGGTTGGATCGTTACATATACACAGAGATCCATGAGATCTTCTTTGCGTTATTCTCAATAGAGTTGTACGAGTTGATCGCGAGGCTAGCTGACAGCATAGGAAGGTGCAGGTTAGATCAACCCATAGTGTGGACCCCAGAATTTGTGTGCAGGCTAGAAGCATCTCAAGATAAAATCTTGTGCGCAGTAGATCACTAGTTGGATCGGATAATAGGAGGGTTCATCACTAAGTTCGTGATAGACACAACTGTGAGCTATAGTGAAGAAGAAAGGCGTTTTCTCCAAGGACCGCGAGGTAAGTACATCAAATCGTTGAATACTTGGATTAATATGTTGTTATGTGAAGAACGGATTATGCGAGTTTATTGATGTTTGGCATAACACGGAGCAGAAGAGGCTACTGAGGAACCGAAGGATTAGAAAATAGCCCTCTAGTTTCTATCTCGCGAGAAAGCAAGGAAGAACTCGTGGGGTTCTCTCCGAGAAGCGCAATTCGATTGATCGGGCAGCGCATCCCACTGATACCACCACTGTCCATGCCATCACCTACTTCTCCTGCATTGAAACCATCTTCGTCAACCCCACATCCGCCACCACCGAAGGTTGCGATGGGAAGGGCAGTCAAGTTGCCGATATTTAGAGGTGTAGGAAATGAGGAACCAGGTTAGTTCTAGTTTGTGGTAAGGGATGTATGGGAAGCCCAAGGTATAACAGATGACAACATCAAAAAGGTGACTCTGGTTAGCATGTTGCAGGACCGAGCATTGATGTGGTATATAAAGTACTCAAGTGAGACCATCCGAATGCAGGAATAGCGGCGATCGAGGATGCGTTGACCAGGGAGTTTAGTCAACCGAAATCGGAGATGCAGTCGGTCATTGGATTCAAGGAGAGCACAATGTTACCTGGTGAAACCCCCTAGGATTTGGATCAGAGATTGAAAAGCACAATCCGTGAGGCTAACATGATGTTGACAGATGCGTAGCATTGCACGTGGTTTGTGGCATCTTTGACACCACCTCTGAGGATGGCGCTATCACAGCTAAAGATCTCAACCCAAGCCGAAGCACTAGAGACAACAATGAGGTTGCACGAAACTCCAATACAGGATCCACAGTTGGGAGTTCATCAAATCCAACTGCAAATACAATAACTATGCTTAGAGATGCAAAATTTGAAACAAGGATAGGTGCCTCGGTCAGAAGTGCGCGAAGAGGTGTGGTGTATCAAATGTAAGGGCCAGGGCCACGATAAGGATCCCTATCCAGTCTTTATGAACTATATGGCTGCGGGGGGACCAATACCATTGCGACAAGAGGTATAGGTTGGGCCAAGCGTGGCACCTGCACTCTGGTGTGCGATCTGTTAGGTGGGAGGAAAGCATGCCACATACAATTGTCATCTATTACAGAACTTGAGACAACCCCCCCAGCAGTTATTCTACAACTTTTGTAGGACAATTGGCCACAATGAAAGAAACTGCCAAAGTTATGAGTTATTGATGGATCAAACACCTGATTATAGAATGCAGATGGAGGCGCGTGGGCAGGATCCCGCTGCAGCAATAGCACAGGGCAGATTTCAAGGATGCAGACGAGGATGAGGGGGAATGGGACCCAGATGTGGATGGGGACAAATAATCTGCTATAATTGTGGGGGACCAGGGCATTATGCGCGTAATTACACAAACCCTACCAGAGCCTATTTCCCGTATTGTTACCAGTTTGACCATGAAGCAGTCGATTTCCCCACGCTAATTGCTTAGATGCGGGAAAAAGGGGTGCTTACGGCTACGCCCACTCAGAACATCCAAATGATGAAGGCTGAGCCGTGCAAGGAAGATCCTAACGTGAATATGATGCTCAAAAGTGGTGTGAGTATAGGAGAAGATAAGGGGAAGCAACCAGAGGAGGATGCACAGGTTCGTAGGGCCCCTACAAAACAACTAGAATTTGACTTGGAGTGCGCAAAAGAAACATTTATGGAAGCCAAGAAGAGCTTTGCGGAAGCTTCTATGTCGGGCAGCAAGGAGTAAACGGAGCCGGAAAGGGATACTTCTATGCTAATTACGTTCTTAGAGACATGCATGAAGCTACTAAGGGATACTAACACGGTGAAGGGATTGCAAGATTTGATAACCAGGTGCGTAGGATCGGATGAACCTCGAATGGTCCGTAAGTTAGGCAAGCATGTGTTGCACACTGGATGGGAAATGCGATTGATTGCCCAGATCGGGGACTATGAGATGGATTAAGTTGTTCTGGACTTGGGGTCAGATGCAAATGTTCTACCCAAACAAACATGGGAGCGCATGGGTAGGCCTGCACTACAATGGTCTCCTATCCAATTACGGATGGCGAATCAACAGAAGATCTTGCCTATGGGAAGACTGCAAGGAGTTACAGTAGATAGTGATGGTGTAAGTACACAAAACCGATTTTGAGGTCATAGAAATTATGGTTGACAGTAACCCATATCCTGCATTGTTAGGAATAGACTGGGCAACGGATATGAATGGAGTCATCAACCTAAAGAAACGAAAAATGATATTCGAGAAAAAATCTCTCTGAGTGGTGCTTTCGCTGGACCCAGTCGAAGGGATGCGTTATACTGAACCAGTGCGTGATGAGGGCAACGACGATGAACTGGACTATATCTACTAGATCACAACGTAGGATCAGGACCGAGTGAATCTGACAGCGAACGGAAGAATCTCATGGGACCATGACAGTTCCTGCACCTCAGATTCAGATGAAGAGATTGAGCGATGGCAGAACCGATTGCATGAGGTAATGACAATAAACTATAACAGGATGGTTAGGGAGCGAATCGTTGATGCCACGAAGGAGGAGGAGCCAGTCGACCAATGCGAAGTGACGAATATGAGACAAAAGCCACGCGATGCCCCCGCAGAGCCACCACGTGCGACAATTGCTCAAAAATGGAGTACATGCCCAAAGATTCGGCAAAAGAGGCACGGATGTCGGAGGCAAGTGCACGTACGGGTTAGAGGGAAATCCAATTCGCTAGTGGTCCACGATAAAGTTAGGAGGGAACAGGGGGAAGCATGCTCAGCGTCCGCTCAAGAAAAATATCCACTAGGAAGTTGCAGATACCACGAGTTCGATGGGCCTATAATAGAAGGGAGGCACAGATGAGAGTGTCAATAATTAAACAGGAGGGAGCCTAGAATAAGCGGGATAGTAACAGGCCTCACGAAATTAAAGAACTATGGGCATGGCTAAGAAAGAAAAGCGCGCTAGTCGGGGAGGGAATCAACAAGATGAAAAGTAGCGATACCCATGAAGGCCGCACGAGTTTGCACATAAGGGAATCAGCCCCAATCGGTTATCCCACAGAACGAGAATGAGCCACGACCCTGCTATCATGGCTGCACCCGCACCTACGGAAGGTTACACCCCACACAATTGCGCACGAAGAACTAACAGCTTCAAAGACACTCGGAAGGTTCTTGCAGCCCGGGCTAGCAGAAAAAAAAATGCACCAGGGGTGCGTCCACCTGACTAGCTATAGACATCATATTCTCAGTGCCCCAAGCAGTTGAAAGAAGGCGCAGGACTATAAACAAGTCTGTAGGAGGCCAACACAGCAAAAGGGTTCGGTACAGAGTCATTCAGTCCACAAGATCGCGGCTTCGCCCGACGGACGGTGCTATCGTGCGGAAAGGTCGAGAGGTGACCGTTAACACCACTGTTCCTGACAAGAAAGTCGAGTTACGTCAGGGAGGAGCGAGCGGCGGGCCATTAAGACGAAAGTTCCAAGCTAGATACGAAAAGATCTGCCGCCTAGACATTGTTAATAGACTAGAAAGGGAGGGAAGGGATCCATTCAAAATTACATGTTCCTCTAACAACCTGTGGACGACATCAGGATATTTGAGATTTGAACCAGTAAAGACCAACAAACACTTGGCTACCTGGTATTCCATGAGTAGCATGGCAAGAAACCAAGCACGGTTCGCGGAAGAACTATACTCAACCCAGGAGGAGCTAGATGAAGCCACCACGGTCCCCGAACTCCCAAAATCCCCATGCACCCTGTAGGCTTGGAAAAACAAGCAGACGATGGGCCAGTTAGGATATCACTGAGATTCAATAAGCTATCAGAAGCTGAAAAGGGCAAAGTAATCACCACCAAACCTGAGGAGGACGACGAATATTTGCAAGCTTTGATCGATCAGATTGACGCACAAGATGAGGATGAAGAGGATGCTTTCCAAATCCCTTTACGACCCCCATATATCTCCCCGTGGACCGGGACGGCCAAGATACCGAAGGACTTGGACGCTGCAAAGAATACGCTCCAGACCTCGCTTCTTCCGGATGAGATAAGGTTCGATGGGTTGCCGCCGGGCAGAGTTCCGAGCATCAAGTTCGAAGACTGGGACCTTGTAGACAGCGAAAAGTTCCCCGAATTGGCCGAAGACAAATTACTGCCACAAAAGTGGTTACTAGGTGTGGAGAAGGCGAGCTTACTTAATCTAAGATGGCTACCTCACTATCACCGCGCGGTCATCACCATATTTGTTATCCGACAGTTACTGTGTTTGGTACATTATGGGTATCTCTGGTTGGAGGAGCCGATTCCTATCACAACTGATTTAGTACACTGGATTACCCACTTGCCTGTAAAAGGGAATGACCCCACAAACATAGCAAGAACAAGTAGCGATGTGGGTCTCACCAAAATAATGAAGGCCAAATATAAGTTGGAGAAGCGAAAGCAGGGGTATGCAATAGCAAGCATCAAAGATCAAGGGGTGTGAATCACGACCCAGTTATTATCCGGTAAAATAATGAGGAAATGTCGTGTAGATGAGGTGCCAGCTCCTGTCATTGTGCTTACAGAACAGTGCACGAATGGGGTTCAGTTCAACTGGGCACAGTTCTTATGCGACGAATTTTTGACAAATTGTCAGGAAGCACATGACAAAGGTAAGACATTTTATTATGCATGGTTACTACTATCCATCCTTCTGGTTGCAGGAGAACTATCGCAGGGTAGCCAGTTTCCCAGCATTGGAGATAACCTACTGGAAGCAGTGTGGTATACCTTGCTCTGGGCTACAAAGGATGCAGCAAGGGTTTTTGACATCAAGATTTTTTGGACCTTCATGGAGGGGAGTATCTGGACACAGATCGCTCGCAAGCCACAGATGTCTCCACCAATCTATGGAAATTTGTAAAGCACGACCAAGTTCAAAGTGGACATGCATAACTTATATATCTGGGCACAGAAGGATCCGAAGAGAGCATGGGTCACGCTTCTGTTCATTGCAACAGACGATGCTATTTACGAGGTATTAGCAACATGATCTCCAGACTGGAGTGCCCCAGACAAGGTTGTACTAGAAAGAACGACAGTGCAGCAGTGAAAAAAGGAACTCCAGCAGCAACTCAATCAATTGGCCGAAAAGACCTGTCAGGGACAACAGGAAGCTTCGCAGAAGGAGGAAACCAAGGAAGTGATAGCCAAAGAAATCATGGCAGATTAGGAAATGGCCTCGGAACAGGACATGCAACAGGAAAAGGAGATATAGGCATGCACAAACCATATTACAGAATCACCCCAGGTCAAGCGACCGCGTAGCAAGGAATCATCGCATGCACGCAAAAAGTAAAGACAACAAAATATTTGGAAAAACAGTTTATTGACAGCAACAAACTAGCGAGTAATATCCTTACCGATGCATGGATGGACCTAATCACAGAGCTGACAACTATGTTGGGGGAGATCCGAGCACAGTTGTAGATGTTACAGGTGCGACCCCCAAGCGGGGTAATCCTAAAATTAATAGAGGACATAGCCGCAGCTGAGCAGATGGTGTGCACCAATACAATGAACACCTTAGCATTGCCAGCAAGCACTGTCTTAGCAGAAGTAGAGGGAGACGTGCGAAGTTGGGGCTTGAATCTGGTCGCTCTTCCTAAAGAAACCCTGTACCAAATACAAGATGGGGTAACCACTGAGCTTCGAGCTAGGGAAGGCTGCACCCTCCAAACATTGATGGAGCACAAGGCAAATCTGGAGCAGGTTAGTCTCCAGTGAGATGACTTGATCACACACAATCAGGAAGTGGAACAAGCCATGATGTAAGCTTGCAGCAAGGTACCAGAGTTACAACAAGTAGAAACCGAAGCATGAGAGTTGCAGTAGGCTTATGACACAATCCGAGGGATTGTGCAGATGATCGCTATCACATAGAGGTTGGCTAAAATGAAGGAGGCCCAGGCTCTCAAGGCACAAGTTGACGCGGTGCAACAAAAGGAGGCAATGCTTAAAGAATGCATCTAGCCTTGGCTTGATGAAGCATTCGTGGTCTCCACAGCCATCGAAGGAAAGTTAGCGCATATGTAGGTAGTAGGTGATCTCAGACAGGCAATTGCAAGTGATACGGATGCATCAACGACTCACGTAGAACAGGCACAAAGGATAGTGGCAAAGTTTGTTGCAAACACAAGCAACGTGCAAAAATTGTTGACCGACCTCCGTGCGAAGATTACTGCACCAACCGAGTAACTCAGGACAAGTCACGATGATTGTGTTGCGGGACTGTTGCATAGCAAAAGCCCCGCATAATGGTTTTGGGGCTCAAAAGCCCGCGATTTTGGGTAAAGGCATGGTAAAGACTCCGCGAGATGCACGAAGTGCGAAGTGTAATAAGTCAAGTCAAAGGGTTGTCCGCCCAAAGATAATGTAAAATAATTCGGCCTACCCATGGTCCGTGGACAATGGAAATGTATAAATAGAGCAAGGCTATAGAGTTAGGGGTCAGTTTTTGGGTATATACTTTTGGATCTGGAATGTAATGGGTTTTTGAAGAAGGAAGTCTTGAAGTGTCTGTAAGTCTGAGTCAAGGGTGTTGGTGGGTAGATAGAGGCTCTGCAGCTGTGTGTGCAGAGGTCTTGTAGAGTCCGCAGCTGTGTGTGCAGACCCCTGCAGCTGAGTGCATAGGGCAAATCTAGTTGTATTAGCGAAAGAATTGAATAAAGATAAGTTGGTTATGAAATACTATGCTGAATCTGAAATATTGTGGATTTGGTTAATTTATGGTTGATATATTTGTTTGATTTGTGTGCTTATGCTTATATTATGAGTTTATGCAAACCTATAACTTTTCTAAGTGTGCGAACCGGTTATCTCTATTAAATGTGTGCTTAGAGACCGTGAAACATAGATCTGATCGATAACAACTCATTAATAATAAGTATTAAGCAATTTCCTTGTTCCAGATCTACCCGGAAGCAGAGAGACGTGAGGTCATAGGACGACGCGTGAACCCTCCAGACCACATCAAGACATCCCAAGGGTGTGGAAACCTGTTTCCAGCACCCTCCCCTGCTACCTCGGGTGCCTCAATCCACGCTCCACAGGCTGTTGCCGAAAGGGCCGGTAGCTGCGAGATTTGTTTGGCTAAATAACTCTTCCAAACCTGGGTCAGGGCCCAATAAGCCAAAAATATGTATTTGAAATTCTATTAGCATCATGACTTCTTTGCCATACACCAGCTGATAAGGTGTAAACCCTATTGTGTTTTTCCATGTGATTCTATAATCCCAAAGTGCCTCATTGAGCTTCTCTACCCAAGCTTTTCTGTTTTTTTCCATTGTTTTAGTCATGATCCCTTCCAGTGTCTTGTTTGTAGATTCCACTTGGCCATTGGCCTATGGATGGTAGGGTGTACTCCTTCTGTGTTTGATTTTGTACTTGTCAGTGATGTCTTGAACCAATCTAGAAGTTAATTGAGTCCCTTGGTTTGTTACTATTTCTCTGGGCACTCCATATCTAAAAAATATTTCTTCAAAAAGGAAATTAACTATTGTTTGCTCAGTTGCCCTCACAAGTGCCTTTGCTTCTGCCCATTTAGTCACATAATCTGTACATACTAAGATGTACTTTTTACCCTTGGAAGGTGGATTAATGGGTCCAAAAAATTCCAAAACCCATTTTTCAAATGGCTCTAGATGTACTTGTGGCTGTAGTGGCATCTCATATGAGGTAGTTGTTCTACCCATGCGTTAGCAGCTATCGCAACTTCTCACATACTTCTTTGAATCTTTGAAAATTGATGGCCAGTAATAGCCAAGGCTAAGGATTTTGTGTGTTGTCCTCTTGGCTGCAAAATGGCCACCACAAGGTTCATCATGACAGGATTTTAGTATGTCAATAATTTCATCCTCTCTGATACATATTATAATAATTAAATCATAACTAGTATAAAACAATTCTCCATTAACCCATGAATATCTTGCACTTTTCTTAATCAACCTTTTCTTCTCGCTTGAGCTGAATGATGGAGGTATCTTCCATATGGACAAGTAATTAGCTAAATCAGCATACCATTGTGTTAATATTGAAATTGCAAATAAATGTTCATCGGGAAATGAATCTTCAACTGGAACAACTTCACCTGGATTTTGTAGTCTTGAAAAGTAATTTGCTACCGGGTTTTCTTTCCCTGGTCTGTCCAGCACTGCGAGATTAAATTTTTGTAATAATAATAACCATCTTGTGATCCTTCCATTAGTTATAGGTTTGTTCATTAATTATCTAATGACAAAGTGGTCAGTGTGAACAAATACTTCATAACCAGTTATGTAGTGACGAAATATGTTGACAACATGTATGATTGCAAGCATTTCCTTCTCAATTACTGTGTAGTTGAGTCCCGCAGGAATCAGATTTTTACTGAAGTAAACGACATAAGTTAAAGCATCTTCTTTCTGCCCTAATGAAGCCCTACTGCTGTATCGGATGCATCAATGGAGATGTGAAAAGGTGAAGTCCAATTGGGTCCCCTCAAAACTGGAGTTGTGGACAATTTCTTTTTAAGTTTCTCAAAAGCATTTTGACAAGCATCATTCCAATTGAAAGATACATATTTTGCGAGAAGCTTAAACAAAGGCAAAGCTATCTTACTGAAGTTTTCAATAAATATCCTATATTAGCTTGCATAACGAAGAAATCTTCTTACATCTTTTTGATTTGTTGGAATTGAAAATTTGACAATAATTTGAATTTTGGTTTGATCTACCTTGATTCCCTCGGAAGAAACATGATGTCATAAGACTATTTCCTCATTCAACATCAAATAACATTTTTCATTGCTTAAAGACAAGTTGGTTTCTATACGTCGTTTCAAAACTTTTTCAAGATTTTGCAAAGAATGGTCAAAGGAATCACCATATACTAAACAATCATCCATATATACTTCAACACATTCATGAACCAGATCAGAAAATATTGCTAATACTGCTCTCTCAAATGTTGTTGGAGCATTGCACAAGCCAAATGGTAAAAATTTGTAGGCATATGTGCCCGAGGGAAAAGTAAATGTTGTTTTGTCTTGGTCTTCTAAGGCTATGCTGATCTTATTGTAATTGTTATCACCCCAAGAAACTCTCCTAGGTTGTATATCAGAGATGCTCGGGAACATTACAAACTCAACAAAAATGTTGGAAAATGGTGGATGAATGAGAGAAATGATGCATATGCAAGCCAGATAACCACTTCTACTGTGCTTAACCCTAGACATGGTTGAACACCCCTAGACTACAAGGATTTTGACCACCAATTACTCACAGTTTGAGGATTAAGTGGAAATGGAGAATACTGATCACACCAGCAGATGCACAAGACCCTGTGATGGCCAGCTGCAACTAGTAAAGAGGTCTGTAAATCCATTTCCTAATTCATAGACAGGATGACAGCTCTCTGGCATTAAAACAACAGAAACCTGCATACAAATTCAATAATACTAACTAGATTCTAACACAGAGGTGGTATGACAGCCCCTCTAATGCTAAACATCAAGAACACAGGAAAAATGCATAGCAGGCATAGCCTGGAACAAAGAAGAAGTGGAAAGTGAGCAATTAACAGCAAAAGAAGCTTGCATTAGCTGAAAATGAAGACCAGACGCTGCAGGTATCACAGTAGTTACAGTCTCCAGAAGTTGAACTTTACATCAAAAATAACACTCATCAACCCTCGTTACATCTTGTTTTTGGGTATATATGGAGCTTGTTTACAAAATTGCTCTTCTATGTTATGCTTGGAGGGGTCATAATTGACCACCAACCACATTTACAATCAGATACGAGTCTCTGCTGCAAACTATGTATTTTAATGAACAAAATTGGCCTTTCTGGTACTCTGTTGTACTTCACGAACCGATGGAATGCCATGTTTGTCTGCTCAAGGCTGTCCTTCTCGTCCTTCAGGTGTACAACGTGTTGAATGTAGTGGGTGAAGTATTAACTGTGCAGAGTATTTGGTAAGTGATTGCTTCATGCTTCGAGTGAATGATACAGGGCAACGGGACGAAGACAACATGGAGGATGTATGGGCGAGACAGGAAGGAAATATTGGTCGTTGGATGAATTAAATGGATGGTGGAGATCGACTTGGAGAGGCTATCGAGAGGGAACGCGAATGGAGGATCGAGGGCCGTCAGATCACTGGATGGACGATCAGACGGTCGACGGGCGGCTATCATGCGCGGGTGATAACGCGGGAGGGTCGTACAAGATGACGGAAAATGCTTTCCCCACACCGCTTTGGGATGGAAAGTGGTTTCTGTATGCGGGGGAGCGAGCACATACGATGAGCGACACGTGGCTGGTTGTTATGAAACCAGTTCAAGAAAAGATAGAAAAGATAGATCAACGCCTTAGAATTCAGCCTCTTCAAGGGGGAAACCTCCTTTACATTACATAAATGAACAATTCTTCGATGATATAAATGAAAAGACCTCCTTTATATATAGGAGTCTAAGGGGTCATAACATAATTAGAGCCGACATAACAATAATAATGTAAGGGCACAATAATAACAATAGTGGGCTTCTATGGGGCACAATAGTAACAATATGGGCACTACATGGGTACATCAATATAATAAGTTGGTTGTACTAATAACAATAAGGGGTTACACTAGTAGTATAGGGGCCTAACATGCCCATCTCCTTCAAAAAGTGTTGTCCTCAACGCTTGAGTAGTTCTTGATGCTTCTGTATAAAATTCTTGTCCCCCATGTGGAATCTTCAGCGGGTAAGTTCTTCCACTTGATGAGATACTCTGAAATCGATCGATTTCGTAGCTGTCAGGTTCTTGTTTCTATGACTGCTCCAGGTTCCAATATGATTTTTCCTTCCTCTTCAATTTATGGCAATATTGTTTGAATTGGAATCTTTTGCAACTTTTGAATAAGTGGCCAACTTCTTCGTCCTTCTTCCATTCATCCCTTGCTTCGTTTATCCAATCTGGTTGGATAATAGAAATAGCACAAAACAATGCTTCCACATCCTCATCCTTGAAGAGTCTTCCCATTCAGTAAGGTCGCCATTTTTTAAGTGCATGTAGTATTGCCAACATTTCCTTCTCATAAATAGCTTTCTTGAGATGTAGCATTAAAAATACCCAATCACCTACATCAAAACATTTTTCACTACGATTTTGATATACCTGTTGTTTCATTTGATTTTTCACCGAAGTGGCGTTATCCTTTAAAAGTTGGAGAACTTGTTGTTGATGCTCGATGTGATCTTTCACTCCTTGAACCTTTTTCTTCTTGATATGTCCTTCTATCTCTAGAGTTTGAGGAGTGGTAATTTCTTCCAATCCTTTACAAGATATGGTCGGATTCATTTCTTGATGCTCGATGTCATCTTTCACTTCTTGAACATTTTTCTTCTTAATACGTCCTTCTATCTTGATAGTTTGAGGAGTGGTAATTTCGACCAATGAATTACAAGATATGGTTGGATTCATTTCTTCTTTCTCGATGTGATCTTTCACTTCTTGCACCTTTTTCTTCTTGATATGCCGTTCTATCTTGAGAGTTTGAGTGGTAATTCTTGCCAATGCCTTACAAGATATGGTCTGATTCATTTCTTCTTTCTCTAGGGTGGGGTCCTGGCGTATATCCTCTTCTTTTGATGTTTCTTGATCCTTTTCTTCCTCCTCTTCATATTCTATGTAAAATAATTTCTTCTCAGCACACTTATGACCTTTAGTGCATTTTCTATCACAATTGTAACAAAGCCCTTTTTCTCTTTTTTCTTCCAATTGTTGTGGTGTAATCCTTGTAGGTTGTGGAAGGCTAGGAGAAACAACACTTCCATCTTTATAGTTGTGAGGGGTATGATTCCTGGTTTCCATAATTTTGCTTTCCACTATGTCACAAAGCCCTTTTACTCTTTCCAATTGTTGTGGTGTTGCTCTAAAGAAGGTGTTGCTCTTTGTATCCTCATAATGTGCTATCATTTCCTCCGTGAAAATTGACCATGTAACAAGTTGTTTACGAGAACAAAGCTCTTCATACCATAAAAATTGAACTGGTTCTAAATATGAAGATGCAATACATAACTTTTGAAATAGTGGTACACCATGTATATCAAAATATTGCTCTATTTGAAGTATCCAATTTACCGGATCCTTGCCATCAAACTTCCTCATCTTGCTTTTTCTTGAGTTTAGGAGCTCGATCTTTAAACGATTGTAACTCTGTACTTTTGGATCTTTAAGTTATGAAATTGTGACCTATAGTAGCCCTATGTGTCTTCTTTCCAATGCCACCAATCTAATCCAAATTGGATTCTCCAAGAAATAGCTATGCACAATCTCCCAAGATGACCTGATTATAGACATTTCCAAAAGAGCGAACTTGTATGAAGTGCCACGTGTCATTGTTTTGACCTTTGGCACTAAAAAATATAAAAAAGAAACTACAGCCCGTCCTCTTTCTGTAACTTCTTACAAAATTTCAATCTGATGCTCAGAGAGAAAGTTATGACGATTTTCCCTAGGTCACCTGTTTGGAATGTAATTCAAGAGTCTGCAAAAAGACCAACTTCCTTAGATCATATCTCCGCAAATATAGTGCGCAAAGATCTGAAATTCGGACTCAAGATTCAGTGTGATTTCTTCTCAAATGGGTTTTTGTTTTAGCTTCTAAAACGTCGCAGAAAAAAAGTTATAGCGAAAATTCCATGATGACCTGTTTGGAGCAGCGAAACCCTAGAATCCAAAGCTCTGAAACCAAACGTTATGAAACCAGCTCAAGAAAAGATAGAAAAGATAGATCAATGCCTTAGAATTCAGCCTCTTCAAGGGGGAAACCTCCTTTACATTACATAAATGAACAATTCTTTGATGATACAAATGAAAAAACCTCCTTTCTATATATAGGAGTCTAAGGGGTCATAACATAATTAGAGATGACATAACAATAATAATGTAAGGGCACAATAATAACAATAGTGGGCTTCTATGGGGCACAATAGTAACAATATGGGCACTACATGGGTACATCAATATAATAAGTTGGTTGTACTAATAACAATAAGGGGTTACACTAGTAGTATAGGGGCCTAACACTCGTGGGTCCGGCGGGAAAACCGCTTTCCCCGCGGGCTATCGAACGTGCGGCTTTCAGCGGTGGGAGCAATGTATAACGTTGGATCACAAGGTGGAGGATCGAATGGTGGTGGATAAAAGCACATGCTTATTGCTTGATGTGACAGGGAAGGGTCCCACCAATAGTATTTTTTATATGTGCGTGGTCATATAACCCACGGACTCGTAGGCTTAGCTTTGCACACGGGACCAAAGGGAAAAGGGGTTATACGGGGTTTATAAAGGAAAAAAAAAATAATGTAGTAAGGGAGAAATAAGGAGAATTAAGGGAAGGAAGAAACGGGGGTAGCGGGAGTTATAAGGGTATAAAACAAATAAAGGGGGAAGGGATAAAATGAACAGCTACGAGCTCCCTTTTTTACAAAAAACACACGGCCTCGGTGTCTTTGACCCAACAAATACCAAATTATGTAGCAGAGCTAATAGTAACCCCTAAAACCATCCAGGAAGGAAAATGATATTTTTCTAGCTAATGTATCCAAAACTTGGTCAATATATGGCAATGGAAAATAGCATTTAAGGGTGGCTTTATTCAGTTCTCTGTAGTCAAAACAAACTCACCACTTACCATTTTCCTTGGGGACTATCACTAGTGGAGATACCCACTAGCTGTTAGAGATGGGGTAAATGAAATTTACTTTCAGTAGCTTCTGCAATTCATCTCTTACAATCTCTTTAAGCATGGGGTTCATCCTTCTCTGTGGCTGCCTCACTGGTCGAATACTAGGGTCTGTATAGATATGGTGAGTGTAAGTTTCCAGGTGAATTTCCTGCATGTCAGTGTAGTCCTAAGCAAATGCCTTTTGGTATTTGGTCAGAAAATTAAGTAATTTTTGTTCCTGAGATGAATCTAAAAATGCTCTGATGTTCAGTGTTTTTCTTGGGCTGATTTCTACAGTCTCGCTTTGTGTGTTTGTAATGGAGTTGATTGGAAAGCTATCTTCAAATAATGTTTTCAGAGAATATATGGTACAAGTTTCCTGAAATCTCTGTGCCAATATTTGATCTGCAACTGTGTATTATTCATTTCTTAATTCCTCTGAAACATTTGGTTGAGAGATAAACATGTACACCAAATCTTCATTATTGTCTTCCCTGAAATCATAAATTTGATTGATGATTAAAACATATTGTATTTCTTCCCTATCATTGTATTTATCATCAAGCCATAGGTTATGTGTTACTGTTGGAGCTTGGGCTGATGGGTATAAGGTGAGTTGTTTTCTCCTTGATCCTTTGGAAATGATCATATTACTCGATCTACACCCAATAAATGCATCAACAATTGCCAACCATGGTCTTCCGAGGATGAGAGGGTGTCCTCCTAAATTTGACTTTGGCTGGAGAACTAGGAAATCAACTGGATACTACCAAGAGTCCAGTGAAACAGTTATATCTTCCAATATCCCTTCAGGAATAACTTTAGGGCAATTTGTTAATTCCAAAACAATTGGTGTTGATTGTAAATTTGTCAGCTGTAAGGTTTTCATCGTATCCAATGCCATGACATTTATTGTAGCTCCCAAATTAATGAGAGTTTTTGGAATGGAGATTTTGTTGATGATTTCTGTAACTCTAGGTATACCAGGGTCAACATATTTCTCCATAGAAATGACATTTGACATAAGGCCAGCTAAATTTCCAATAACGTGAATGGTCTGTGGATTAAATCTTTTCTTTGCAGGCTTTTTAAGGCAAAGTTCTTTGATGGCTTTGGAATAAATTGGAATATCCTTAATTGCCTAGAGCAATGGAATTTTTACATACACATTTCTCAGCTCATCCAGAACACCAAATTGTGGCAGAGGTGTGGGTAATTTTGGTTAAAGTAACCGCTCAGGATAAGGAGGTGACTGCACTGTCCTAATTTGTTTGCCTTGTTCTAAATCATCATGTTTATTGTGTGTTGGAAACTCGTGTTCATCAGTTTTATTCTAACTCTCTTTCGTTGAAACATGTGGAGGTGAATGTTTTGTGTGAAGAGTTCAACTGGATCTAAGTTCTATGTTTTGCAGAGGTAGAATTGGGTACGATGGTCCCTCATCCAAACTGTACATTGGTTTGTCCAGTCGATTATTTGGATTAGCTACTATTTGAGCAGGTAGTTGAATAGGTTTAGGAGGTTGATTAGATGGTAATTGTAGCTATGGTTGATTCATTGATGGAGGAGTAGGTAAGGTTTGCTGAGGATTTTGTTGTTGATAAACAATTGGTTGCTAAGGGTATTGTTGTGTGTACTTTGTTGGATATGGCTGAGAGTATTGTTGTTGATATTGTTGAGGATATGGGTGAGAAAATGACTGCTGATATTGTTGAGGTGGTTGTTGAGGATGTGAATATCTTCTCTATCACTGTTGTGGATAAGATTGCTTCTGCTGATTAAACCAATTTTTCCATGGCATAGGAACATTCCAAGAATTCTAAACAGGCATATGATAATTTGCTAGATTTGGATTTTGAAACATAACCGGAGGTCTTGGCTACCATGGTCTCCGAGCTCCCACAAAATATAAGTTCTCCATCCTTGCATTAGCTTCCAAATTATAACTCCGCAAAAATTTCATCTTAGAGCAGTCATTAGTGTCATGATTTTCTGTACAAAACCCACAGATCTGAACATTATCTAAAGGACATTCTTTCAAAGCATTTTTTTTCGACAATTAGGACAAAATATAGACAACACTTGTTCTTGTTCATCTTGTCTTTTCTTTGCTTTCAGAGTGTCTATTTGATTTCCCAAAGTGCTTAAGAGGTTTGTTTTAAAATCTTCAAATAGATTGCATAGTTTAGCTCTGGTAATATTTCCTGTGGCAGATTTAGTGATTCTAGATGTCGTAGTTCTAGATTTGCTCACGGATTGCTAGGCTATATCCTTTTTTGCCTTCTTTCAAACATAATACTTGTTTTCAATAACTCTAATAGCATCCACACCAATACCGATTTTATCATTAATACGCATTCTCTTTCCTCCGAGACAAGCACCATGACCCGATGTGTCCTTTCAAAGGATTTTGTACAAATGTGTAATATCTATTTTATGTTCTTGAGTTTTCTTTTGGGGCAGAATACAAGAAATCACATGCATACCATGATTACTCACCTATATGCCTCTCCTGGACAATATTTCTAAACTATGGTATTGTGGGGTAGTCACCGGATTTTCTGAAACCAAGAATAATATTCTTTTCGATGGGTTAAAATATATTATTTTTATTGGCAAAAAATTGCGTCTCCCTCTTCTCTGCAAGAGTGGAGCCATTTCCAGAGAAATCATATCCCAACCTCAATCACACGGCTTTATGAATGTCACAATAAAACTCCATTACGTTCTTCCAAAGATTGTGACCTAACTCCTTAATGTTGTCTTCATAGAGTTGGGACAAAGGCTATTTGAAGGATCTAACATTCACTCAATGTATTGGAGAAATTTGAACAAACTTTTCATCATTTCAATAGTCGAGATATAACACATGTCCATCAATCTTGCATTTTTTGCACCTACCTACAAAGACTTGTGTCACAACATTCCTCAAACAATATTCATTCAACGAATAATGGAAGGATGCTAGCCACCTCGCTATATTTTCTTTCGTTTATAGCACACCTCGCCAATCATACTTGGGAATGATGTTTACATTCTTAATACTGCTATGGAGGGCTACAAAATATCAAAAAGAGATTACGATGCATATGACATGAACATTTTCTTCCTTCTCTCAAATCTTGTGCACACTAGGTCTCTTTGTCGATATTTTCCACATCTCCATTGAGTGGCTATCTTAGATCTCCACACTCCTCCTATCATTTCTCGTGATAACAAATTTGAACAAAATAATTTTTATGTTATATCATAGTTTGAAAATTCATTGTGTGTTCAAAATAATAAGCCCAATAAACACAACAAAGATAAACTATGAAACTTGCAGAGACCTCGAGGATACTCTATCTATTGAACCTAATCACTACACAAAATGACGCGACCGCATTGAGAGGTATGCATCATCCTCTCTAAGGATGTCTCTAGTTACTTTTATATGCTAGTGCATCTTTCCTCAATCTTTGGTGATTTCTAGAGCTTGGTCCAAGACTCTCTCTCTCTCTCTCTCTCTCTGAGTTACTTCCCATGTGTTCCAACTCGCTTTAGTTACTTGTTCATGTATGGACCCAACCCGCATTTATAAATTTTTGACCAACCATGCTTCTTGCATGCAAGTTGTTGTTGCACTTCATGTTTTTCTAAAGGCATGCATGCACTAGGAATATTTGTTTGGATCTCCAACACCTTGGTTCAATTTTCAACATCTTCGTCCAATATTCTTCTTGAAGCATCTATACTTCGCTAGGTAACAATTAGAGTAGTGAATTCCAACAAAATTTCCACTTACACATTCGTTGACTAAGCTCAATGTGTTTCCTTTACAAATTCCAGGAAATAATAATAATAATAATAATAATAATAATAATAATAATAATAATAATAATAAATAAAATAAAATAAATAATAATAATAATAATAATATAATAAATAAATAAAAATAAAAATAAAATAAAATAAAAATAAATAAATAAATAAAAATAAAAATAAAAATTAATTAATTAATTAATTAACAATTAAAAAATAAAAATAAAAAATAAAATAGAATAAATAAATAAATAATCAAAGCACAAACAACATGTTCACTAACAATATCATTGAAAATGCTAAGAAGTTGCATTTGATCCAACAACCTAACCATGTTTTCAAAGGCAACTTCATATATAACCTTGTGCATTTACTATCTAGCGTGCAATTTTCCATAAGTCCCGTTTTTCATCTCCTTATCTCTAAAAACAACAAGTAGTTTATTTCATATGGAAGTTTAATAGCACACGTAGAGCAATCTCTCCACATCTACAACATTTGGATTTCTTTTGTACAAACTTACAAGACAAAATATTAAAAAAGGTAGACATCCAATTACTAAAACTCTTTCTAGAGATAAAAATTGTTAGCCCCCTAAATTGCTCTCTTTTGATGATTTTTCCCTTCCTAAATCATAACCATTTACCGCTATTTTACCTCTTTTATACACCCTCATCTTGCACTAGTCCAAGAACGATGACATATTTCGCATGAACTTTATATTTCATATTTTAACTTAACTTAGCATTAATTAATTACTTATTACGTGATTTCTTGCTTATAATCACTCTTGTAACTTATCAATATCTCCAATGTTTGTTTGGTAGTAAAGTGCTTACCGTGATCGTGATCCTAGTGCACGATCAGATCTTGCACCGGTGTCAACGAATATTTGCAGCAGATCCGGACCTCCTTGATCACCACCTCGTTCTGCGTCGCTTCAGCTACGACACCAGGATAGATCTGGAGGTAGTCGAGCCTCAACCAGAATAGTATGGTTGATCAAAAGTCGCTGAGATCGAATTTATGAAGAACGAACAGCTGAAGATTGGCTACGACCAGTTTTCTTAAATTGCCTAATTTTGAAGGCCGAAAGCTAAATTTTGCATATCGGTTATGTAATTGGTTAAACGATATTTTTGGCCTTCGGCCAAAGATCTATATAATGAGGAATGTAAATAGGATGAGATAGTTTTTGATAGAGTTTGTATAGAACAGAGATATAACCAAGGAGGCGCTAACAGGCTTGTATTTTGTTATCGCCCAAATCTGGGCTACTCTATGTAATCACGCATGTATTTTCCTTTATGAATTAATAAGAAAGAGATCTCTACCTTATGTTTCATAAATCGTATTTCTGTGTTTGAAAGCTGATGAATTGATACAATACTGAGTAGCGTTTCTATCTAAAAGGGAAACGCGCTGGTTGGCTAGGGCCTGGCCAACCCAGCACATTTACCTTATTTTCTGTTCTTGTAATTTATGTTTATACTGCCAAGTGTGATTTAATTTACAACACATGTGTTCCTGTTTGAGTGAAAGCGGATCCGCAACGTGAAGTAGTTAAATTTCCTTTTCCTGCATCTGATTTCGGATTGGTTTTCTCGCTTGGTCCAAGCAGGAGAAATAACCCTGCACCAGTGCATGTTGGTGTGCTATTCATTTCCTGTACCTGATTTTGGATTGGTTTTCCCACCTAGTCCAAGCAGGAGAAATAACCCTGCACCAGTGCACATTGGTGTGCTATTCATTTTTTGCAGTTTTGTTTGATTTGGTTTTCCCTGCCTAGTCCAAGCAGGAGAAATAAACCTGCACTAGTCCAGGTTGGTGTGCTATTCACTTTCCGCAGTTCTGTTTGATTTGGTTTTCCTGCCTGGTCCAAGCAAGAGAGATGAACCTGCACCAGTGCACGTTGGTGTGATGCAGCAAGCCTTTTTAGTTTACTTCCAGCAATTTTCTTGCTTTCATTAATACTTCATGACACGATAAATGATATGGTTTGTTTCTTTATTTTTGCACTCTATTAAAATCAGGAACATTCATTTTTTCTATGTGCAATTTGATTTCACTAACACTTGCAATAACTACACACTTATTTTAGGAATTAAATGCTAAGTGTAAGAAGCTCTGATCTGGTGCAAGAACTAGTTTCTTGCCACCGGAACTGAGTGCTCTAAACCTGAGAAAGTTCAAGCCCTTGCACGAAGTAAAACGCTTTTAGTATAGACACCATTTATACCATCTACATAAATCATTGTTCCTGCACTAGTGTAAGCAGACTGCACTAGTGCAAGACAGATTAGTGCAAGAAGGAAATCTTTACATAAGCAGGTTTGAAGGGCCCATCTATTGAGACTGCTAAAGTGTCTCTGCTAAAGAAAACACACACTCAATAGTTAATCAATAGTTAGCTAGAGTGATTTCCCCTTTATTTCTAAATTTCTTTTGCAAATGCATTTTTCCTTGTTCCAGTCTTAGATTATTTTGATGGTTCAAGTTGCCTTTTTCTCTCTTTAGTTTGATTCTGCAATCTTTCCTTTAAAGAAAGTAGGGATTGACATTAGAAATATTCATACCATCTATGGCATTTCCGGTGCTTCGTCTCTAAGTTTACGAATCCCCCGAGTTGACAATTTAAGTGTTGAGGAGTTTGCTTAAGTGTAATTCCTACACCCAACATTTTTGCGCCATTGCCGGGGAGGCGATTTTATTTGGTAAGAATTTTTTGATTATACAATAGAGGTAATTTTTCCTTTATTTTTTCGCGGGAAAAACTTATTTGAAGGAATTTCACTGGTGTTGATTGATTTCTGACGACTTTTTTATTAGAAGTTGTTTGTTATTTTTCTTTCTTTTTGGAAATGAATGCCTAGAAAAGGTAGGGGTTCAAAGCCCACTAAGGGACAAAATAATTCTAAAAACAATTCTCATTTTGAGTCTCCTTCTGTGAGCAGGAAGCACAATCCAATTCAAACCCATCACGCAGGAAATAGTCCACCTGGATTCTGGTGACAACAGCTCAGGTGTGGTTCAGTCTGTTGGGAGCAAAAGGGAAACAATGGTAGACCATGAAGATCATGTGGAAGGGACTGGTGAAAACCAGGTAGGTGGGGAACAATCCAATTTTTTGTTTCCAATTGTGGACCCCGATACCGTGGCACAAATGAAGAATACTCCACCATCAGCTTTCCCTTATTTCCATGGTAAAGTTCATGAAGATCCTGACTCTTTTTTATTTGAGTTTGATATTTTGTGTAGAATTTATGATTATTCAACTGATGCTTAGAAGCTAATATTATTTCCTATTACTCTCAAGGACTCAGCTTTACGCTGGTTTATGGGGTTAGGAGGAAACACTATAGCCTCTTGGGAACATATGAAGAGAGTTTTTTTATCCAAATATCAAGAATATTGCAAAACTCGGGACATGCAGGATGAGATTTTTACAATCATACAGGATGATGATGAAACTCTTGAAGATTATCTAGAAAGATTTTTGTATATTTTACAAAGGTCAAAACTTAATCTTGATTCCAGTACTATTAGAGCGTTGTTCTTAAGAGGACTTACTGATAATGCTAGAAGTAATTTAAATATGTTAGGACAAGGTGATATTTCTCAGCAAACTTTCGAACAAATTTATGAATTATGTAGGGAATTTTCAAGAAATCAGTATAGATCCAGTAGAGGAACTCGAAATAGAAATAGAAAAACCAAATCTAGTGATGCTATGATTATTGGACTAGAAAATAAAATGGAAAACATGAAAATTGACACAATGAATACTGTTACTAAATAATTGGACTCTTTAAAATTTCAGCAAAAACTCATGAAGGAATAAGAGTCATTAAGTATTTTCTGTCCTAAATGTAGAGACAAGCATCCTCCTAAAGAATGTCCTATTAATTTGAAAGAAACTAATAAGTATGCTATTTGTACAGAAGACCATATCACAGAAAAATGTCCCTCTATACCGAGACTTAAAGTTGTATTTACAGGGGGGCAGCCTGAAGTTGAATACTTGTATGCTATGGGAGAAAAAAGAAATTGGCCTCAGGTAGGTGCAGGTATGGCTCTTGAATTTTCTCCACACTATTTTGGTTATAGCTCACATGCATATTCTTATCCTAACACTAATCAACAGTGGCAGTATGGAAACCAATATCAGCATGGGCAACCTTCTCAACCATGGAAAAAAAGCTGGAGAGGGCCAACTCATTCTCCATATTCCTACCAGCCACCCATGCAGTCATATCCATCTACACATACACCTTATCCAATTCCTTAACCTCCAAGTCAGTCTTATCCACCATTACCTTTACCTCCACCTTTTTGACCTCCTCAGTTGCCTGCTCAGCCTATGCCCAATCCTAACAATAATAAAGCAGTGCAAATGATCTATGTAACAAACCCACCTTTATTCGAGTACCAGTCTATTCGAGTTGGGGTTCATGATATTCAACTAAGATCAGGAAGGACTGTAACAACAGAAAACTAGAAGCAACCTAGAGTGATTGTTGAAGAGAAAGAAGAAGAGGAAACTCTTAATCATTCTCTGAAAGTTTTCATTAAGCATCCCTTACCCTCTGAATCCTTGCCACCTTCTTCCAACCAACCTCCCTTCCCAGAGAGGCTAGTAATGGAAATAAGTGAGCCTATTTCTGAGACTAGCTTGGCATCAGAGCTTCAGAATCTTTTCATTAAGATACCTTTGCTCCAAGCCATCAAAGAGATCCTTATTTGTACCAATATTATTAAGGAACTCTGTCTCAAGAAACCCGGGAGGAAGAAATTGGAACCCCAAACCATTCAATTTGTTGGTAGGGTAGTAGAGTTGACGACGGGATGTGTGTCTATGGAAGAATATACTAATCCCGAAAACCGTGTTGTCTCAGTTCAGATTGGTAATGTCCTTGTCTCTAATGTTCTTATAAGCAAACCATGGATCAACTTCGGTTATCTCATCTTCGCCCTACTCCCACTATTCTTGAAGTAGCAGATAGATCTAAAATTAAGCCAGAAGGAGTATTGGACAATGTGATCATCTCATTAGATTCTTGGGAATATCTTGTTGATTTCATTGTGCTTCAGCCAAAGAACCCAGTAGGAGGACATCCCTTGATCTTGGTTCGACCATGGCTTACTACAGCCGATGCATATATTGGATGTCGCTCTGGTGATATGTATATTTCGCATGGAGATTCTAGGAAGAAAGTTACCTTATACCCCCCTGCTAGATCCATTTAGGACCTTCAAGATACTTTATGGTTGGATCAAAGCAGTGATGAGGAGACCCAACCCATTTCCTTTATCCATCAACATACTGGGTCTTCACAAGAAGATGAGATTCAAGACTTCCTGAATAATCTGGACACTATGCCTAATTTTGAGATATTGAGCCAGATTTTCAGCCTAGATTTTCAAAATAACCATGATTCTCATTCTTCTGTACCGCTGCATTTGACCACCCCCTTGAGTACTCCTGAGCCTAATACTACTCTTGTTGAGATTAGCCCCGGTAAATCCTTGTATATTAGTTCAGATTTGGACTCATCTCAGCGAGAGCAGCTTGTGAATTTGTTGCAAAACCATGTTAGTGCCTTTGCATGGGGCTAGGAAAATATGAAAGGTATCCCCCCTGAAACTTGTACACATCATATCTATATTCAGGAAGGAGCCCGACTTGTCCGACAATCCCAAAGTCGAATGAATCCAACTCTAAGAGATATTATGAAGGAAGAAGTACAGAAACTCTTGGATGTTGGTTTTATCTATCCTATATCTAACAGTGAGTGGGTCTCTCCATTAGTGCTAGTACCCAAGAAAGATGGAAGATGGCGTATTTGTATTGATTATCAAGAATTAAACAAAGCCACTCTTAAATAGTACTTCCCTCTTCCTTTCATTGACCAGGTGCTTGATACCCTTGCTGGAAAGAAATATTTTTCCTTTTTGGATGGCTTCAGTGGTTATAACCAGATACAGATTGCACCCGAAGATCAGGATAAGACTACTTTTACATGTCCATGGGGTAAATTTGCTTATAGAGTGCTTCCCTTTGGTTTATGTAATGCCCCGACTATCTTTCAAAGGGTAGGCCTGGCCATTTTTGCTAATCTAGAATTTGTAGAAATTTATATGGATGACTTTTTTGTGTATGGTGATTCTTTTCAGGAAGCTCTCGAAAATATGGAAAACATACTTCTTCCTTGTCAGGAAGCCCATCTCGCCTTGAGTGACAAGAAATGTATATTAATGTGCAAAGCGGGAGTGGTACTTGGCCACTTGATTTCTGGTAAAGGTATCTAGGTTGATCCAGCAAAGATCGAAATCATTTTACATCTTCCTGCACCCAAAACTCAAAGGGAAGTAAGAGGTTTTTTAGCTTTCTTTCATCACAGTTAAAAGATTCTTCTGAGAACTCATAGAAGTTGGCTTAAGCTCCTAGCGAACTTGTGCCAGCTGATCAAGTGACAACCTGCAATAAGAGCTAGTACTTGTGCATATAGCACTGTCGCTTCCAAGTTTGTTACGAACTATCGAGTTGATAAAAGTAAAGTAGGGAGCCCCAGGAGTTGCAGCATTATTGCTGCAATACTGGAGCTCACCAACAGGGGAAAATATTTTTAACCATTGACTATTCCCTCTTTCTAAGAGAACTCTCTGTCCACAAATCTAGCTTTGTATTTTCCAATATTTTCATCGACAACATGATTAATTGGATTTAAGACATCTGTGGTATATATCTTTAGACATAGTTACCAGAGAATCCACAGTCAAAACCATTTTCTGTCAACGTTTCAAATCCCAACTGGGATCCATCATCAAGACTATCTTGGGAAGATAGTCCTGATGACGAATCCCAGTTGGGATTTGAAACGTTGACGGAAAATGGTTTTGACTGTGGATTCTCTGGTAACTATGTATTAACATGATTAATTGTTGAGTTAAGGCTTCTGTGATCCATATCAAGTTTATTAGAAAATTCTTCGGCATAAATCACATGATCTTACATTTGTCAACGCGTTTTGAACCAACCAGTGTGGTTCATCGTAGGACAAGTTGAAGAATCAGATCTAGGCTGCAAGTTAAATAGTTAGAACAGGACCTCCAACAGCTATATTTGACCAGGCAGCGACTAAATTGACCAACTAACGGCTAATCTTGACTTGGAAATGGTTAGCAGGACAGGACCAAGGGAAAGGAGAACAACGTAATTAAAAATTAAAAAAAGTTAAAGTTAAATTCAGTTAAATTAACCATTTCAAATTTGTTTTAATTTTAGAGTTTAATAAAAAGAAAACCCTATTGTTAGGATTGTTATAAATAAATATAGTAAGAATTTATAATTTAATTTTATTTAATTGTTTATTTATTTATTAATTTGTTTTCAAGAAAAAAAATGAAAAAATAAATAAATAAATAAAATAATAAATAATAAATAAATAAATAAATAAAAATAAAAATAAATAAATAAATAAAAATAAATAAGAGTATACATAAATAAAATAAAAATAAAATCTTATTGTTAGATTGTTATTTTTAAATTTTAATATAATGAGAATTTATATTTTAATTTTATATAAAAAATTAAATTCTACTCTTAGAATTGTTATTTTAGAGTTTAATATAATAAGAATATACATTTTAATTTTATATAATTGTTAAAAAGAAAAAAAAAACTATTTGAATATATATAAACAAACACTCAAAGAGGAACAAAGAACTATGGTAAAAGAGATAAGGTTGAAGGATAACAAGGTAAACCTAACAAAAAAAAAGAAAAAGGAAAACAAAAACAAGCAATAAAAAACAGGAGGGGAGGAAGGGAAGAACCTGACTAGGAAGCAAGGGTTGGGACCTAGCAACTACTAATCTTCCAGCCGTAGGCCCTAGGGATCTCAAATAAAAAGAGCTTTGAGAAAGAGAAATCCCATCTCCTTAATGTCTTTGTTGAGAATGGGTATAGTAGATACCTAGGTCAAAAGGCTTTCCTCAAAGCTGCCAAAAATTCGTTGACTAAAAAAGATCCTAAAGAACGAGTCTCAGGGGTCCACCTACCTTTTGTGCAAGGGACCATGGATAAGATAGTGAGGATTCTTAGGAAACATAATGTTCCCTCGACCTTTAGACCCCTTAACACCATTGGTAATTCCCTCCGATCAGTAAAGGATCCTATCGACCCCAAGGACATGAAGGGGGTCTATATTATTCCTTGCTCCTATGGGACCCCCTATATTGGTGAAACTAGGCACTCTATTAATCAGAGGATTAGTGAGCATGCAGCTGACCTTAAACATAGGAGAACCAAGTCTTCCGCACTTGCAGAGCATGCAGAGAAAACCAAACATCATGTTTGTATCGAGGAGGCCAGTGTTATTGCTAGGGTTTTGCAATTCCATCACTGAAAATTTAGGGAAGCCCTTGAAATTGAGAAAAGGCCGAGCAATCTTAATAGAGAGGACGACTGGAAGATCAGTAGCTGCTGGGTCCCAGCCCTTGCTTCCTAGTTGAGTTCTTCCCTTCCTCCCCTCCCATTTTTTATGCTTGTTTTTGTTTTCCTTTTTTTTTTTTTTTTTGCTAGGTTCCCCTTGTTATCCTTCAACCTTATCTCTTTTACCATAGTTCTTTGTTCCTCTTTGAGTGTTTGTTTATATATATTCAAATAGTTTTTTTTTTTAACAATTATATAAAATTAAAATGTATATTCTTATTATATTAAACTCTAAAATAACAATTCTAAGAGTAGAATTTAATTTTTTATATAAAATTAAAATATAAATTCTCATTATATTAAACTTTAAAAATAACAATTCTAACAATAAGATTTTATTTTTATTTTATTTATGTATACTCTTATTTATTTTATTTTTATTTGTATATTTGTTTATTTGTTTATTTTATTTATTTATTTCATTTTTTTGAAAACATATTAATAAATAAATAAAAAATTAAATTAAATTAAATTATAAATTATTACTATATTTATTTATAACAATCCTAACAATAGGATTTTCTTTTTATTTATTTGAAATGGTAAGTTTAACTGAATTAACTTTAACTTATTTTAATTTTTAATTAAGTTGTTCTCCTTTCCCTTGGTCCTATCCTGCTAGCCGTTTCCAAGTCAAGATTAGCCGTTAGTTGGTCAATTTAGCCGTTGTCTGGTCAAATATAACCGTTGGAGGGCCTGCTCTAACTATTTAACTTGCAGCCTAGATCTGATTCTTCAACTTGTCCTGACGATGAACCACACTGGTTGGTTCGAAACGCGTTGACAAATGTAAGATCATGTGATTTATGCTGAAGATTTTCTCATAAACATGATTAATTATATACAACCATTTAGAAGACAACAATAATTATACCTTATGATCTTGGAACTACAACCCATACATCATTATGAATGATGGACTCATATTCTTTAGCCATGGCATCTTTCTAGAATTGATCCTTCACAATTTCTTCAAATGTGTATGGTTCAGATTGAATAAAGTTGTTCATGGCTATAACATATCCTTTGAACTGACATGGTTACTTACATTCTTTGAAGGTTCCTCTGAGAGTAGCATGTTTATCCACATCTTCAAAGGTGTGAAAAAGCCATAAATGTCTTCTTCTAGCACATGGAGAAGGATCCTAGGAGTCCATGGGATCTGTTACCCACCACCTCTGTGTGATATCCATAGGAGAAATTTTTCTCCTAGATGGTCCTCAGTCGAAAACCAAAAACCACTTGCAGCGACTAGATAGATCAATGTGCCACCATATTTGAGACCTTAGCTAACCATTATGCTACCTCACTCATCTGTTATGATCATATGTTTGAATTTGAGCCGTCCAAGCTCGAGGGAATGAAGTTTCATTATGTAGTTGGGTATTTTTGTTTACTTATAGTTAACAATTTTAGGAATGGATTATTTAGGGGTATTAAAAAAAATAATGGGCTTGGTTTGTACTTTCATGACCTCTCTCTAACTTGATTGTTAGTTTTGTATCTTAGTCCTGTGGGATCTCCTTTGTTGGATGCTAGATTTAGGAGTTGCACTACATGGGAAATTATGATTTACGTTGTGTGGTCCCACTTTCCTACACTACATACTTCACTCTCTTTTGCTAATTATAACCCCTTTCACATATTTCCCATCTGCCTCCATATTTGTCCATTGCATCCACAAAGAGTTAGCCTCCCCCTCGTTTTGTCCACAATTTGGTTTGAGCCTAGAATGATGCCCCAAAGGATGATGTAGATAAAAATTAAAGAAAAGGAATAATTTTTCCACTCTCAATAAGAAATGTACCACAAAATGAAAAATATGGTCGGTAACCCATGATTGTCCCTACCCCTAGTGGTTGATGAACTTCCTAGCCTTAAGGGAGCATCCATTAGTATATCATTCACATCATGTTCTCATTCCCTCGTGCCCCAAGTCATTATAAAAAGAAAATTAAATAAAAGGAAAAATGCATATGAAGAAGGGTGGAAAAACAAAGGTCGGGGAAACTCATGTACCACTATTTCTCCCTCCTAAATCTATAACCCAAGTGTGGGCTTCCCTTATCATGAATACCCTTGTACTGTCGCATGTGGCTTGGAGCCTTCCCATGATGCCCCACTTCGTTCCATCATTATGTCACATAACACCTGCCACTTAACGAATATAACATGGACCTACAACTCACTTAGAGAGTGGAGGCACCTAATAGGGTCCTTCTTTAACCTCCTCCTTGAACTTGGAGACACCTTTACACACTAAACCCCATTATGGAAGCACATGGTGCAATGAAGTGTCCACTTGATTCCATGATTTGTAAACTCATTTACTTAATTAAATTGATGATTTTTAATATAAGAAGGTGAGGGGACACATTAGATATTATAAATAATTGCAGGTGGTCTTCATCTTAGTTGTGGTCTCCCTATACGGGGTCTAAGCCCTCCATAACATCGTATTGACATTTGTAGGGTCTGCGTTGAGAGCCACGGGCCTGCACCATAGCAGAGAGAAGATATCCATGCCATGGGATACTTTAGTACCATCTATTTATCCCTCATATTCCACCTATTTGATGATGATGATGCACCTGGACCACCTTTCCCAATTGGCTACACGTTTGCACGACACACTTGGAAGTTGATCTAGGGCCTAGACGAGATTGTGTCTCACCATCATAGACAAAGGGAGGGCTTGCATCATTATTTTATCTGTTATGAGTGCAATAAAGGCTTTCTTGATCCACTTAGAGACCCATGAGGATGTTTTTGTGCCCCCACATCGACAATGGAGCACCATAGGTCATTCACTTGGAGTTCAACAAGCTACCCCTTTATCAATATATTTGGAGCCCCTCCACTCACTTTGACACATGTTGGACTCCATTTGGCCTTTCAATTTCCCTTTGACCTATTGTATATATCATTTTGGACATCTTGAAAGACTTATTTTCGTGTTATGGAGCTATCTTGATGGGCCTATCACAAAGTAATATTAGTTTGTACATTATTTTATTAGTTTGGGAATCATTATTCCTGACTAGGAAAACTAAACCCTTGGAGGATGATATATATTTATGAGAGGATTATTGAAGTCTCTTTAGCACTTTGATTTGTAAATTTTCTCTTCTTGAGAATCTCTATAGCTATTGGAGGATGAATTGGATCAACATTGATGCATTTGACACTTGGAAATATTTTCTTGGTCTTGTAGCTTCAATTTTGTCTCTCTTTGATGATTGGATATATTTTCTATACCTGTCAGTGATTTTCCCAGTTTATTTCTCTATTTCATGCACACATGTATAATGTATGGAATTTTTGCTCATGGAATCTAAATTCTTCTCTAATTGAAATGGCAATTTGATTTTGTGAGGGTATTTCATATGTTATATGTTTGGTATAGTGAATGAATGTTCCCATGGGTGCATTATCTATAAAATTGCCTTGATAAGTCATCAAATTGGAGCAATAAGAAGTATACATTTTTTTGGTAACCTAGTTGCTACCTTTAGGGCTATATGAAGTTGTTGGGGAATTCCTTGATTGCGTAACAAAACTCCAAAGGTTGAAATATCATTGAATCCATTCTCCAAGTAGACCAAGCACTAATCCTATCCTTAGTGATGACCTCAATGAATATCTTTCTCACCTCTTACTCTCTTTTATAATCCCTAACCCTAAGGATATCCTAGTGCATCACACGAAATTCATTGAACCCATAAATTTCAAGATCAATTGGGCTACAACTGCGTTGACATGTCCTTGAGGCCCTCACAAATTTTGAGAAGTTTCCCATGGCTAGATTCAGAATTATCCCAAGCCCTAGCTATAACTTTGTTCTTAGCTTTAGGTTTCCTTTGTTAGTTGATTCATTAAGGATCACTCTATTGAAAACTCAAGTCAAATATAATTTCATTCATCCTTTACTCCAACGTCACCTGGTGAAGACCTTCTATTTGAAGTTTCATCTAAAACACTTAGCCTTGTTTGGGGCCACTTGGGATTATTTATAGTCCCACACCCTTTATCACTTCAAATTTCACAAGGATCATCTTAGAAACATTCTTCTATAGGACTCTAAGCTTTAGGCTATCCATTACTAAGAAATATCCCTAAATCCTATATCTAGGATTCCCTTCAAGCCTTTCTTGGAGAGCCATAGACCTTATTTCTTGAGTAAGTAAGATCTATCATCTGAGTCTCCCCTATGTATGGGCTCTGAAAATCACTATCCTTCCATCATTGAGGCATCATTCTTACTGATTTCCCATATAATGGGACTCCTCCAATTCGTAAAAGTCTGTAAAGAGCGGGGGACATTGATAGAGGCGAATGTGGGTCTTTGTCCCATTGTTTCCACTTGGTCTAGTAGTTGCGCCTTTGGAACCCCTTCTAGGACCCCTGCTAGATTGAGCAGTAACATTTTTGAAACAATTTTCAGGGAGGAAGTAGGTCTACTTCCCTTATGAATCATTGAAAATTGATTGATTGATGAAATTTTCAAACATTTCTTTAGTGACTCCATGCATTGTCAAATCCCCTAGTTTTCTTCATTGTCACAACATTCCTCCTTTAACTAAGGCTGCTCCAAGACGGGGAGAACAAACTCCATCACATGTTCTAACTTATATTCTCCCTGAATTTGAAGATTTATGTTTTTCAAGATATCCTTTAAATGTCAATTCAGGGTAATAGACCTAGTTGTATTTCACTACATTCTTGTATTTGGGTCATTAATGTTTTCTACATTAGCTCCATCAAGATATAATTTCTAGTCACCACTCTATAAAGGCTAACCCCAATTGTTGAAGGAACTTCTATCATAAGAAAGTTATTTTCCATCAAACAAGGATCTCAGATCATGTGGTTGGTTTTGTTTTTTAAGGTCATCCAAATGTCATGTTAGGAGGGGAGTTAACTTACCAATTACTAGTGTTGATAGATAGTTAGGAAAACAAGAATTTCCTAAAATTTTTGTCAAGTCAGACTCGGGAGTAATATAACCTATTGTGAGGAGTTTAACTCATTCTACACCTTCATTGTATAAGGTTTTTTTATCGTTAATCTATGATAATTGTTGATCATGATGATGCACATAATTATCATGTTGAACCTCACATGAAATTATTAGGGATACATCTTTATCTCTTTGCATAAAGTACCTACTGCAACCTGTAACTACAGTTAAACATCATCTCACTTCATTCATTGAAGAGGATGATCCAGGTCGATATTGGTGGCCACCCGCCTATTCCACTTAGACACCCACCATTTTGTCTTTCAATTTTTTTAATTGTAGCACAATTTCAGTTTCATTAATTGTATCACACTTTACTATTTTTGGCAGTTTTTTGGGTCCTAAACTTCTGGAGCTGTTTTGAGGCCCTAAATGATTTTTCTTTCATAAAACAAGCAAAAATGTGATTTAAACAAACAATTATAGGTGAAAGTTATAGTCTTAGGATATATGTTTCTAACGAGGTATCGTACACATCAAACAAATATCGTATGCCAAAGTTACGACCCATGGGAAGTTGATGTGCAAATTTACCCCAACGAGCCCCACAATTTTGGCACTTCATCTCCTAGGGTTATGTTTTTGGATGTTTATGGTTTTCCATTGTTTCTCAATAATAAATATGCCTTTAAGCCTCATTGTAACACAGTTCAAAGGCATGTAACTACCACATCTCTTCTCAAGATAAGCTACCATCGCCCCAGCTAGTTTATTTCCATTATGTATTTAAGCATTTTTTAGTTATTTGATATTAATGAAATAAATATTTATTTTTGTTGCATCTCTCTCTTTATGTTTATATTTATATTTTGTTGCATTCCTGAACAAGTCTGGATTAGAGGAGGTGCCTACAGAGGTTGCATCTACTATATCAAGATCTCGTATCAATCATGATGCCCTTCCAATTCCAATGACATGAATAATGTAAATTGTGACTAAATGAAGAAATAATAGAATGAAACATTTTGATCTCTATTGAATAGAATATCAACATGAACCATTTTTGCCTCTTACATTCCAACAATGCATTGTGCATAATGTGAATGGTAACTGAAGGTAAAATTGTAATTAATTCCTATAGTATTTACACTTAACATTTCAGAGTTATGATCTGTGTTGAGTCAACAATGAAAGATGGCTATGGAGTATTGACTCAACAACAACTAAACAAGCAATAAACTATTGAGATATTGTCATGAACATGTTTGATCTAAAATGTAATAGAACATAACAACTGTAATCTACTCATGACTAAATGTAGAAGATTGGTTTTACAATAAGGGTAAGAACAATTAGTTGCTTCAATACTGAAATCTCATACCAAATTCTCAACCTAAAAAGTAGGCAAAAATATATATCAAGTGCTAACAGTTCCGACAAAAACATTACGAATCACTCTTAAACTATAAAAATAAGGACAAGCCTATAAAATACACAAACATGATTACCTGCACCAAGGTAGTGCCACATTCGTAAGCATGTTGATTTATCATTTTTTGTTGTTGTATTGCAAGAATCATTGGGTATTATTGAAGAACTCAACCATATGAATAAAGTCCAGTGTATCTCCACTAAGAAAATTTCAGTTTCTTAGGTGGCCACGATTTTCTGAGTTTATCAATGTATATTTTGGCCACGTGTTTTTTAAAACATGCCACATACAAGCTTTTGTAGGTGTTGTCTTATGATTTCAAACTGAAGGAAAACACTCAATGAATAAATATCATCCCATTGAAGCTTCAAAATGGGTTGAATATGATGCATTCATTCCTTATAAATTTACATATAGCTAATACATATAATTGTTGGCCACGCTCTCACACAAATTAACAGTGTAATAAATTATGGAAGAATAGAGTTACTTGGTATTTTATAGGAGAAATGAATACAAGGAATATATAGTAGATAGAACCTAGTAATACATTCAGCTAAGCAATCCTTTCTCTTTCTCGTTGCGTTTGTTACCCACAATTTCATGGGTAATATCCCTAGGAGAAATTTTCTCTCAATGATGGTCGTCAGTCGGTAGCTAGCAACACCTTGTAGCCATTAACTGACTCATTGTGCCATTTATCCACCATCTAAGCCAACCATGTGGTCACTCACCCATTCGTATTGATCATATGCTTGAAGGTGGGCCTCCCGAATCGAAAGGTATGTCTTTTCATTTGGTAATTGAGTATCTAGTTTACTTATCATGGACACTTCTGGACATGGATTAATGGGGGGATATGGCAAGAACATCAGGCTTAGTTTGTGCTTTTATCCCCTTTTTCTCTTTTGGATGTTACCCCTAAATCTTAGTCTTGTGGGATCTCCTTTACTAACCATTGGGCCTGTTGGGCCTTACTTACTGATGTAAAAGAGGCTTCAATTTCTCTGTCAACCCGAGTAGGTACACTTAGAGGCACTATCTAATATATATAGATCTAGAAGGATTTGGTTTCTAAATGATAGCTTAGTGTGGAAAAATCAACAATGCTCTTTTACAAGAGATTTCTCTTTGTCTTTTTTAACACTTAAGCATTTACTTAAATGAAGCAAATCTAATTGTCTATATGGAAAACAGAGTCCTAATTACTTATCACACAAAACAGTAAATGAGATATGTAGCTTTGGAGATCAACAATAGTGGAACCTCTTACAAGGTTCAGTCATCAAACTACCAATTGAGCTCTGCAACTACAAATCATAACCAATGAACAACAAACTATAAATCAAGCTATGAGATAAAAAAAACATGAAATAGCAAGCACAATTGTCAATTTCGAGATGAATATCAATTGAGCTTTTCTTACAAAACTCTTTCACAATAGATGTGGATCTCTTGAATTAACAATTTCCAATTTTGTAAATTTGCAACATATGAATTGAATGACAATTCTAAGTATCAAAGCTATCTATGCAATTGTAAAAGAGAATTCAGAGAAAAGTGTACCAGCTCTGCAGTGGGGGCCCTCCACACTTTGCAAGAGCACCTTAGCCTAATTCAAATGAAGACAATGACTAGATCTGAAACATAAATATGGACTCCAACACTGTATCTTTGTATTCAAGTATGGAAATAAAAAATACATAAACTACATTCCCAAGTTTTCCATATATCAACAACTACTAAACTACATAATTCTCCTTTTGAGTTATTTATCATAAATCTTCACAACAAGAGGAAGTTATTTTTACTCCTCATAATCCTAATGAAATCCTAACAATTACATCAAAGGAGGTTGAATTAGTTCAGATCCTCAATTTGAGCAAAATCTCTAAAATAGCAAAATCTATTCACAAAATATCGAATTTATGCTAAAATAGTTGGGTTTGACCAGTGTTGACCAGCCACCTATAATATTCAAATCCAAGAGTGAATAGATAGTCCATCATCCTTGTACATTTAGGATCAATCCCCAGGTCTTCGAATTTGCCAACCTGTCCTACAACATGTCAAACCATAGAGCCATTACAGGAAGTTACAACAACTTGTAATTTTCTGGAAATTTTCAATTTTAACATAGAAATTCCTAAGATTAATTCCAAGATAAAAATAATGGAAATAACATTATATCAATGAGTTTATAAGGAATATGGAATAAATTTAAAGGCTAAATAAAGGAAAATGATGAATACAAGAGGGTTTTTACATAAAATAATCAGTCATAAATTGGTACCAACATCTCCCCCAAACACAAGACTTTGCACGTTTTCATGCAAATTAATTCTAACCTATCAAACCCTTCCCTCTGCTTCTGCTTCTGCCTCTGCCTCTGTTGCATGGAGTAAAGCATCGATGTTCATCTCGGTCTTGTATTCAATTTTCAAAATTTGGTATTTAGTTTTGATGGTCTACTTCTGTTTGTATAATTTATAGGCCCTCTTACCAATTTGAACCTTATAGGCTTGGAGTCTCCTGACCTTCTTCTTCAACTTCTCATTTTCATCCCAAAACGTTTTAATTAGAGTTCTAAGGGTTTCATTTTCTTTCTTCATAACTCTTTCCAGAATTTCAGACTCCATAAGTTGTTGCTGCAATTTTTAATTTTCCTTTCTAATTTCCTTTTCTTTTTGCCTGAAAATTTTTGTTCCTGTGGTTCTTCCTCCTTTCCCTTTGTTTCCAATTCCTGTATATAATCATTCTGAGGCTGCTATAAGATGTCATCTTCTTCCACTGTTTTCCATTTTTAACCAAATATATTCTTTCTAGACCACCTTTTATAGGTGGTAAAAATCTTATCCTTCCCAACTTCCTCAGTTTATTCTCTTACCATTTTTCGGGCTTTTACACTGCTACTAGGTGGAGCAGAGGTATTACGTCCGTGCTCTGAAAATTCCTCTTCTACATCATCCACATCAACCAATAATTCTTGATCTTACTGCCTTTCGTGTTCCTCTTCATCTGTTATAAATTCATTAGCAACCATAAATCTTTTCAAGGATAATCCTATCTTCTGCAATTCAAACTCAATTAAAATTTTCAGCAAGCCAAAATGATATAAGCTCCTATCCATGTTACTTCTCCATTTTTGTATAGTTTTGGACATCTTAGTTAAAATCTAGAGAAGAAAATATGGTAAACTTATAACACAATCTCCCCTTAGATGCATCAGCAGTTTAATATGATAAAGATACATTATATTGTATCTGCCCTCACATGTTATGAATTTTTGAATCACATAGACTATTTCATCCTAAGGATGAATAAGCCAACTCCTATGAACTCTTGTCTTCCAGTTAACTGTTGATACTCTTGATTTAGATACAAAATGTGTCCAGGATTTCTCCTTAAACTACTTGGTTTTGAAATATTTCTCTCCCTCTAGACTTATGCCTATAGCATGGGAAATTATATCCTTTGAAACTCTAAAGGATAGGTTCCCTATTGTGGCTCTCTCTCCTGTGAAAGAAGAAGCAAATTCATTGGTTGTTAACTCATTGTGTCCATTAAATTTTTCTAGAAAAACTAACCACTGTTTTGCTCTAAGGATATCTACACAGTCTTTATGCAGTTTAGAAATATCAAATTGTTCCGACTCTGTTCTATTTTCCATGAGAATTATTTTAAATTTTACTTGCTCTTAAGAAGAATTGATCAAGGTTTTTGAAAAAAACTACCTAATCCCACGCTGACCTGAATGTTGTTCTTATGCCTTGAATTTCTCGTCTCTGTTGGATTAAAAACGACTGTTGTCCTCAAATTGGAATCTCCTTCTCAATTCTCAGTTGGTCCTGTGTAATTTGGTCCTTAATACTCGTATGTTGACATTTCCATTGTCAACATACTCGTATCTCTCTTTATTACGATTCACGCATACCTCAGCGAGGGTTTCTCAGGTGTTCAGGGTTTCTAGGAATAGAGCAAATGCTTTTCTACGTGTTCGGGCTTTATCAAACACTCACTAATGAGCTCTTCACCTTTAGACACAACGTTCAACACTAATTAAGCTTTCCTACAACGTTCAATAGTAATGAACCTCTCCTACAACACAATACTCAGTAATGATAAGCCCGATGGTTATAAGGAACGGTCACATTCAAGTTTCACAAACGATGAGCTTCGGCATGATGGCATGGTATGAACCCTAGCTGAGATCATGAGTAACTACAGATCATTATATTCTCCTTTAATTACTTGAAACTATCTGTTGATCCCTGTTATGATGACATTTTTTCATAATATTTCATTAATACCCTTTTCAACCATCATCTAAATGTTTCATCATAACATATGCATTTCGTCAAAAAATTTCGGTTAAAAACCATGAAAATTTTTGCATGGCTATTTAAATCATTGAACCTATACCTCGTACCTCAGAAATGTCTGATCTGTGACTATGTTTGACTAGATCTGACTAGGTTTGTTTTAGTGGATTTGTTGGCACGTTTGACTGATGTATTGGAGTATAGGCTTATGGATCGAAGTGTTATGTATGTTAGCCTCCTATACCAATAGGTTTCATATATCATGACTGGCAGGGGAAATTCCAAATATGCTCTGCTCTGATGATGCAAAGATTCCATATTTGTGTGTAAAACACATCTGTAAATAATTTTGTTCATGTCCTACTTGTTGATGGGTGATCCAACAGTGTAATCTGGGTCATGCCATGTTTAAATTGATGCTGTAGAATAGAGAATGAGAATCTGTCCAAACAGTTTAATCTTGGCAGATCAATAGTTAGGTAGAGAATAAAGGTGCCCAACTACTTAATCTGGGCCCTTGGAAGTAATAAGGGTAGTCTTAGATAGAAAGGCATTTAAAAAAGAAAAATAAAAGAGCAATTGAGGGTTTGCAAGTCCAAATGCACCCTCCTTGAAGTAATAAAAAATGCTAGGTACTAAGATGGGTAGGTAGACAGGGGTTGCAGAAGCTTGACTTCCTTCATGTTACGGGCCTTGACAAAGAAAGCATATATTGCCAAGTTTAGAGATATATACTCATCATCTTGATAACAAAGTATGGAAGCATGTCTAAATTCCCCATCATTCCCCACAATACTTCTTTCTAACATCCCCTCAGTGGACCAGTGGGATCTCCTCATCCAGTCCTAACATCACTCTAAGATTGCAGCAACATCAAGCCAAGGTGCTCGTCTCCATCACACAAGAAAGCCACATTTCCTGTGTAAAACCATTCCCCACTCTCATACGCTTCCAAACCCAAGTTTACTTCCTAATCTTAGCCTTCAGTTCTTCTTTCACCCTTTAAATCCATATTAACCTCTAATCTTACTATATAACTCCCTAACTTTTCCCCTTCTCCTAGTATTATATCATATTTTATGCAAAAAATCCCAAAATATGTATATATCCTCCCCTTGGGCAATTTAGCCATATACCCAAAAGAGTGAAAGTATAATGAAGTTGAAATCTAATGTAGATTGATGTTCATACTATATTTGGGGATTAAATTAACATCTGGTTGATTTAATAGTTGTAACCCACCTTACAAGTTATAAATTCATGTTCCTTCCCGATGGTTTTAAAAATTTTGCAAAAAACCCACTCTAGCCGTTTATCCAATGTTTTATATCTCAGCGCATTTCACCAAAAAACAAAAAATAATTAAAAAAGATCGCTGGATCCCGCCGTATCGCGCTGGCACTTGCACTGTCCATCATCCATCGGATCTGGGCCCTCCCATCCGACGGTCCTCGGCGATTTCGGACCACCCACCGTCCGGCCTTTAGCGCCCGAAATTGTCAGTCGGCTGACGTATTCCATAGGGCGCGTGTCAGTTCCTGATTGTATCAGGCTGCTTCCGACAAATACCGAGCCCATACCAAAAGCGGTCCGATAAAACCGCTTAGCGCCTTTCGTTTCCAACGCATGCCAGCGTTGCGTCAACAGGTCACGTCAGTGCCTATATTATCCGTCAATCCGACATGGCCGCCCCATCACTCGTCCACCTCAGCCCAGTCATGCGTCACCACGTCATCCTACCGTACCCTGACCAGACCAATGACGTCATGCTGACGTCATTCATAAAAAGCGCCAAAAATCGATTTTTCCATATTTCACGCAAAAGTCATGTTTTTTCTCATTTTTCATTTGAAGAGCTTTCTACCGCTTGCATGCCATTTTACGACGTTTTCGCCAACCTCCAGAAATTTGAACCTTGAGCTACTGCCGCCGCGAATTCACCACCGTCAGCACCCCACCAGCTGCGTAATTGCCAGGTATTTACCATTCCTCTGCGCAACCTGGTTTTTAGTCCTCCACTGTTAAAAATTCAAAATTAAATAGTCAATTTCCTTGAAACTGTAAAACTAAACTAAAAGTTTATCAGAGGGGCATCCCGGCTCTAAACCCATTCAATTCCCGCACTCACTGCACCATTTTGGCTCAGACCCTTTGTCAAGCATTCCTCACTTCGCAAGGCGAACCACTGCATTATAATTCATCCTTTTCGCCTCTCTCAGCAGCATTTTACCTCTGTTTCACCCAATTTACCCCTTTTTCTCTCTGCAAATTGCTTCATCCTTCAAAATTCACTGTTCAAGTGTTACCTTTGTTCAAAACTCAAGTTCAATTCAACTCCAAGTGAAAACTAAGCAATGGAGGCCCCTGTGGCATTAAACATTGCACCTATGAATGCTCCAAATAAGAACCTAGAATGGTTGGCCCTTGCTGACCAGGATTATCAAATCAAAGAAACGGTTGAAATAAGCAAAAAGTATCACATAGAAACCATTTGTGAGCTGAAGAAGAAACACATAAGTGGTGCTGATGACATAGGTATCTGGGAGTCCAACTTGCCCACATATTACCTTCCACAAGTGAATGTGTTCCCAGACTTCATCCATCAGTGTTGTGAACACTATGAACCCACTCAAAGAGCAGTTTTGGCTCCACCTGGGACTGTTTTATTTCACATCACTCCTCAATCCATAAATGAGATGCTAAGCTTTGAGCCAACTAAACCTCTGGTGCCCCTTTCTATGAATTTTTTGCTCAAACAAGGTGCCAAGCTGGCCAACTCAGAGGTCACAAAGATTGGCCAGTTGTTCATGCAGCCAGATTACCAGCCCCAGCAACCTCCTCCTTATCTGCATGTTTGGTTCAATGAAATAGGGAGGCTGCTAGTGGATATGATATCCTACATCTGGGGTTACAATACTAGTGAATATGTGGATGAAACAGTCTTGGTAATGTTATGCATGTTCACTCCAGGACAGCCCCCTGCTGTCCAATATGATTATGCCACATTTATTGCTGATAGAATTCATGAGCAATTCATGAATCTGGAGAGAGAGAGGGTATTTAAATTTACTTCATACATATATCACTTGATATTGTACAATCAGCCTGACAGTTTCCCTATTTTTCTCAAATAGCTGGGTGCAAAAGGAAACAAGAGGTCAGTGATATACTGGAAACCAGTCTGTCACGATATCTTTTACTCTCCATACAACTACTGTGAGTTCATTGATCTGTTCATTCATCCAGCCTTGTCCCTGCTATAGAGTTCTCCTCCTAGACTCACCGATGAAATGCAAAAGATCCTCCAGCTGTCAAAGAACTATAGCATTGGATATTGGTACTTCTACCAAGACCACACAGTTATCAGAATATATGGCTGTGAGCTGGCCCCATACAGACTGCCAAAGTACGTTCCCATGAGACTTTTTTCCCTAGAGTACTTTCGGCAATTTGGAAATTCAGACATGGTACACTTTCATAGCAAAAATAAGAAAGCACAGCTGAAAATTAAGCACCAACTGGGTCCATTCATATTTAACAAGAGGGAAGAAGCCTGGGGAGAGGCGGACAAGATCCTAAAAAGCCTCCAGCTCAAAACAAGCTTCTATTGGGCACCATATGACCCTAATCATTTCATAAGCCTCAGAAGAATCAAGTATAGGCTTGCTACCTATGATCATTTCAACATTCCACGAATTGAAAAATATGCTAATCAACTAGAGTGGAAAGAAGGCACATTAGTGGAGGATTATTCTGAAGAAGAATTAGCAGAAAGAGCAATTAAGAACTTAGAAAAGGAAATTGACTTGGAATACTTTTGACAGGTTTGGTCTCCAACCCCTCGGCATCTTGGAGAAAGTGCCTCATCTTCCACTGTTCCCCGGCAATTTGCTAAAGAAACTGGTCAAGTAGCAAACGTAGCTAAAGGTAAAGAAGTACAACAAGAGGAATCACTTCTTAATTTGGAGCAGCAAGTAGAGCAGCAAGAAGAAATGGCTAAAGCGCCTGCCTCCACAGAGCAGCAAACCCAAGAGAAAATCCCTCCAAGGTAGGAGGTAATAGTTGAAACTACAGTTTTACAGACACCTGCAAATGAAGAAAGAATGAGGAAAAGGGATATGCAAGATGAAACTCCTCTCACCACTTCAACAGATCAGCAAGGTGAGAAAAGGCAAAGACTCAATCCCTTCTCTGAGGAGGAAATGCCTGAAAGAACAACTGATGCTATGCTTCCTCCTAGCATCGAAACATCGGCCAGCTCCTTACAACAAGAGAAAGAAATGAAAGAAGGAGCAGAAGTAAGTTCTTCAAGGCAGCGAACCAAGGTAGAATCTAGTATCAAAAAGCAGTTCACAGACATAAAAGCAAGAAATGAGCCGGTTAGATACCAGCTCTATAACCAACTGCTCAGAATGGCACCAACCAATCAGGAGAGAATCATGTCAGCCTATGATATTCAAGAAGGGAAGATGACTCTCAGTCATTTTAGATCTACCATGCAGCATCCTCAATCAGCGGCAGACTACATCAGAACTAACTTGGAAGTGTTTGCCAAAGACATCCACCCCATGGATCAGATTGAGCTACACAAGAAAACCGTGGAGATCGTCTACTCAACCTTGGCTGATAAAACTCTGTTGGCACACAAGTTACAAAATTCTCTACACAATACTGCTGCTCAGCTGGAGCTAGAAAAGGCATCATCTCAAGCCAAGGACAACAGAATCAAGTCCTTGGAAGAATTTATTATAGAACTAGGACATGATCCAAATGATCCTAAGGGTGTGCAGGCCTTGATGAAGAAGAAGGATGAGGATATAGCAGCTTTGAGAAAGAAGATCAGGATACCACCTACCCATCACCCTCAAACTGAAGGGGTTGCAGAACAAAAGAAAGACCAAGATGTAGTTGCTCTACTCTTGACCTTACATAAGAGATTGGTGGAAACAGAGGGTGCTTTGGAAGTGGCCCTAAGGCAAAGGCCAGAAGGGCAAGCATCTCAGCCACCACCAGCAGTCATAAATATTGAGGATACTCCTCAAATAATAACTCCACCAGCTCCTCCCACCAGGCAAACATCGGAGGCAGGCCCCTCAGGCTTAGCACCAACATCAGAAGGGACAACGTAGGTAGCAGCATCAGAATAGGTACCCAGCCTCAGCATGCAGAATATGATGAAGGAGCTTGAAGCTCTAGAAGTACAGATGGCTGAACTGAAAGAGGCTAAAGAAAAGTTAGCCAAGCTTGAAGAGAAATATGACAAATCTAAGCAGAATTTGGCTGAAAGAGTAAGGGAGATAAGAGCTCTTGAGAAAAGGATAAAGGAGTTAGAAAAAGAGCTCACTTTGGACAAAATTATAAGTGAAGTCAAGAAAATTCTGTGGGCCAACATTGGTCAATCCATTACAGACCAATGGCAGTCCATCGAAACTATCCATGAGCAAATGGATCTCCTAAGCAGGGCAAAAGCAAAAGATCAAAGAGCCTGGGCATCCCTGGGAAATATGCCTGAAATAGCTAACAGAATGATTCAAGTGCTTAACAATCGCACTGGCCTTCAGCTAGCAGGAATGGGTATCAGAGATAGAACTGATACCATATTACTAATAAAGAGGGTGCTTACCTTGAGGAACTATGTGCAAACATTAGACAGAAGGTGTCAAGAAATGCAGACAGAGGTAAATGAATTTATTGCAAAAATCACAACATCGCATAACAGAGGTCTTCCCAACTTGGTAACTAGTGCAGGAAGGTTGTTATCACATGAAAATTATGCCAAGAGGGTCAACAATTATGCAACAAATCAAAAAACAACATCCGCAAGTAGTTCAGAGGAAACAGGGCCCCCATCTCGGCAGACTCTCTATGAAAAGTTGGAAAATTTGTTTTTTATTGAGCATGAGATCAAGCACCTTTTTGAAGTACCTCCAAATTACTACAAATATACTGAAGCTGATGAGACTCTAATTAAAATACAGAGACACCAATTGCCTACTGAAGATTGGTGGAGAGGCATGATAGAAACATTACTTTGATAAATCAAATTTTGGTTAAAATTCTTTTTTAATCATTCTCGAGTCAGCCTTTTCAAAAAGACTCACATGTTCAATCTACCTGGGTGGCAATAGAAAGAGCAGCTCGATAACAAGGATAATGACTTGGCACAAATAAACGAGTGCAAGTGACGAGGCAAAAGCATTCATGCCGTGGCAAAGCAGTAGACGACGAAGTTCCTCGAAATGGATGCAAGCACTCGGTCGTCCCAGTTGGTTGCAAAGTCAAATAACTCTGACAGAAATGAACCACTGTTGTTTGTCTATTTTTAATGGCAATAACTGTTGTATCTACTATTTTTGAAAGTTGGTAAGAAAGTTATGAGTTAATGACTCATCTTTCAGATATTTTGTGAAACACTTTTGTATATATATCCCCACGAATAACTTATTTGGGGTTGTTGATTTTATTCTGGAGAGCTCCGCTGTATCTTCTCAGAGTTGAATACAAGAAGCTGTTGGTGTGTCTATTTGGTTTGCTTGGACATGTTGTGATGAGATTGCTGGCTACTGCAGGATTCCCGTGTTATCTCGTGATACAATAAGTTTCTTCTGAACTGTGTTTTGTATTTTCTCTATTTGCTGAAACCATCTATATTATATGTTTAATACTCTTAGCAGTAAGGAAAAAGAATTGTTTAGGATTTGTCCATTGAGGCACCCTAAACTCAATCTTTGTTGCTAATTATGTTTTCTTCAGAACTAGTTATAAATGTGGAATTCTTAAGTGCTCCCATTTTCTCTAAGTTTACATGGTGAAATCTATTCAGGAATTCTTAACTGCTCTTGAATAAATATTCAACCCTTTATACTCGTTTTCACAGTGAAAGAAATCTTCATTGCCTTTCATTGTGTCAGTTCTTACTGTTTTTCCTTTAAATCAAAAGTTTGTTTCATGAATACCTGTCTGGCTCTGCAGTAACACTATCCTTATCACATACCCCAAGAAACTTACAATCATGGACTCCCATTGCCCAATGGAATAAAACTCTCTGAACATTTCATGCCCCTCTTTAGAGTCTATCATTCAACCAAGCTTCAAACAAAATTCAGTGTTTCATATCTAGCCTAAAATTCCCAAAACAAAGCTAAATCAGAAAGAGAGAGCCCTCTCTGACTGCAGGTGGGCTAGGAACTGCAATCCAAAGATTGGTTTGTGGTTACCTCGGCCGTATTCCGTTGGGAGTCAAAGGGAACAACCTGAGTGATAACAATGTACAAGATAAGAAAATAGGATATATAGGTTAGGATGGATAGTTTTTAAGAGTAGGAATAAATCCTATAGGATTACAATAATGAGTATAGGATTAGGGATCTCGCTATTCCGCTGAGTAAAGGATAGGCTAAGTGAATATGATATAGGATAGGCTGAATGATTGAGAAACTGAAATCAATAAATATCATTAACCACTATTTAAAAATTGAAATTAATAAAAGAAATTCAAGTATTGAAATGAAAATTTCTTACAACCTTCAGATTTTTCCTTGTTGAAATTTAACCCTGCTTGACTTATTTGATGTGTACAGGCATGACATAATTTGATGATGCAATCTTCTTCTTCTTAACAGGTCTCTTCTGAAAAATTATCAAGCAACAGGTCCCTTTGCTGATGTGTTCTAAATTTAGATTGAACAAATCCTTCTCGAGAAATAATGAACACCAATCCTCTGTTGAAAGGTCCACTGAAAAATGACAGTAAAAAAAATTCCTTCCTCTGCTGTAATGAAATTCTGAAAATAAGGAGATGAAAAGGTATGAAAAAGTTCAAAATTTTCTCCTCCCCTGCTGATCGTATGACTTGTCCTCAAGTCATCAATTTGAAATTCATATAGTCAAAGGATTTTATTTTGGAGTACAAAAGAAATAGAATGAATTCTTATTGGCCAATTCCTTGGTTTTCCTATAAGAATTCGAGTTTTGTGTGTGTCAGAGTCTGGTTTTCACATCTAAATTGTTATTGTTTAATTTTTTTTTATTACTTTTTTAAAACTTTAAAGTAGAAAAATAACTAAGGCATATATATCACAACAGACTGTTGTACTTTTTGAACCTCATTTTATTGTGTCACTGTTTTCATGAAATCTTCTTTTCTAACAGGCTTATGGTAGATCTTTAGCTTGTGTCCATTTACTATAAATGTTTGGTCTTCTTGGCCAATGGTTTCAAGTTTGACTGATCCATTTTGGAAAACTTCAAGAATTTCATAAGGGCCCATCCAATGTGTTGTAAATTTGGCTTTATAATCTTTAAATTTGGAGTCAAATAGTAGAGCCCAGTCAACAACTTTAAACTCCTTCTTCTTGATTAATTTATCGTGCCATTGTTGTCTTTGTTGTTGGATTAGTGTTGTCCTTTCTATTTCTTGTTGTCTCATCTCATCCAACTAATTCAATTGCATAATTATTTCTTGTTGTGCTTCATAGAGATCAATGCCTAAATCTGCAGCCAATTTGTAAGTATGTATTTGAAATTCTATTGGCATCATGACTTCTTTGCCATACACTAGCTGATAAGGTGTAAACCCTATTGTGTTTTTCCATGTGATTCTATAATTCCACAGTGCCTCATTGAGCTTATCTACCTAATATTTTATGTTTGTTGCCACTGTTTTAGTCATAATCCCTTCTAGTGTCTTGTTTGTAGATTCCACTTGGCCATTGGCACGTGGACTCCTTCTGTGTTTGATTTTGTACTTGTCAGTGATGTCTTGAACCAATCTGGAAGTGAATTGAGTCCCTTCGTTTGTTACTATCTCTCTAGGCACTCATATCTAACAAAGATTTCTTCAAAAAGGAAATTAACTATTGTTTGCTCAGTTTCCCTTACAAGTGCCTTTGCTTCTGCCCATTTAGTCACATAATCTGTACATACTAAGATGTACTTTTTACCCTTGGAAGGTGGATTAATGGGTCCAATAAATTCCAAAGCCCATTTTTCAAATGGCTCTAGATGTACTTGTGGCCGTAGTGGCATTTCATATGAGGTAGTTGGTCTACCCATGCATTGGTAGCTATCACAACTTTTCACATACTTCTTTGAATCTTTGAAAATTGATGGCCAATAGTAGCCAAGGCTAAGGATTTTGTGTGCTGTCCTCTTGGCTACAAAATGGCCACCACAAGGTTCATCATCACAATATTTTAGTATGTCAATAATTTCATCCTCTATGATACATATTCTAATAATTAAATCATAACCAATATAAAACAATTCTCCATTAACCCATGAATATCTTGCACTTTGCTTGATTAGCCTTTTCTTCTCCTTTGAGCTGAATGATGAAGGTATCTTCCATGTCGACAAGTAATTAGCTAAATCAGCATACCATTGTGTTAATATGGGACATTTTTTCACCACTCAAATCTCCGACGGAGTTGTACTAACTATAGTTAAGGTAGTCTAGCCCTAACCAAATAGTTGGGAGGCTAATTTGAGTTCTAGCCCAACGAGTTTTTTAGCGAGAACCGGCAAGTTTTTTAATGAAAATTGCAAATAAATGTTCATTGGGAAATGGATCTTCAACTGGAACAACTTCACCTGGATTTTCTAGTCTAGAAAAGTAATTTTCTACCGAGTTCTCTTTCCCTAGTCTATCCAGCACTGTGAGATTAAATTCCTGCAGTAATAATAACCATCTTGTGATCCTGCCATTAGTTATAGGTTTTTTCATTAAGTATCTAATGGCAAAGTGGTCAGTGTGAACAAAGACTTCATAACCATTTATGTAGTGACGAAATTTGTGCACAACATGTATGATTGTAAGCATTTCCTTCTCAGTTAATGTGTAGTTGATTTCAACAGGAGTCAAATTTTTACTGATGAAGTAAATGGCATAAGTTAAAGCATATTCTTTCTGCCCTAATGAAGCCCCTACTGCTGTATTAGATGCATCAATGGAGATGTGAAAAGGTGAAGTCCAATTGTGTCCCCTCAAAACTGGAGTTGTGGACAATTTCTCTTTAAGTTTCTCAAAAGCATTTTGAAAAGCATCATTCCAATTGAAAGATAAATCTTTTGCAAGAAGCTTAAACAAAGGAAAAGCTATCTTACTGAAGTTTTCAATAAATCTCCTATAATAGCTTGCATAACCAAGAAATCTTCTTACATCTTTTTGATTTGTTGGAATTGGAAATTTGGCAATAATTTGAATTTTGGTTTGATTTACCTTGATTCCCTCGGAAGAAACATGATGTCCTAAGACTATTTCCTCATTCAACATCATATAACATTTTTCATTGCTTAAAGACAAGTTGGTTTCTATACATCGTTTTAAAACTTTTTCAAGATTTTGCAAAGAATGGTCAAAGGAATCACCATATACTGAACAATCATCCATATATACTTCAACACATTCATCAACCAGATCAACAAATATTGCTAATACTACTCTTTGAAATGTTGCTGGAGCATTGCACAAGCCAAATAGAAAAACTTTGTAGGCATATGTGCCCCAGGGACAGGTAAATGTTGTTTTGTCTTGGTCTTCTAAGGCTATGCTGATCTGATTGTAACCGCTAAAACCATCCAGGAAGGAAAATGATATTTTTCCAGCTAATGTATCCAAAACTTGGTCAATAAATGGCAATGGAAAATAGTCTTTAAGGGTGGCTTTATTCAGTTCTCTGTAGTCAACACAAACTCGCCACTTACCATTTTTCTTGGGGACTATCACTAGTGGAGATACCCACTGGCTGTCAGAGATGGGGTAAATGAAATTTACTTTCAGTAGCTTCTGCAATTCATCTCTTACAATCTCTTTAAGCATGGGGTTCATTCTTCTCTATGGCTTCCTTATTGGTCGAATACTAGGGTTTGTATAGATATCGTGATTGTAAGTTTCCTGGTGAATTCCCTGCATGTCAGTGTAGTACCAAGCAAATTCCTTTTGGTATTTGGTCAAAAAATCAAGCAGTTTCTGTTCCTGATATGAATATAAAAGTGTTGTGATGTTCAGTGTTTTTCTTGGGATGAGTTCTACAGTCTTGCTTTGTGTGTTTGTAATGGAGTTGATTGGAAATATATTTCAAATAATTTTTTCAAATAATATATGGTACAAGTTTCATGAAATCTCTGTGCCAATATTTGATCTGCAGCTGTGTATTGTTCATTTCTTAATTCCTATGAAACATCAAGTTGAGAGATAAACATTTCCACCAAATCTTCATTATTGTCTTCCCTAAAATCATAAATTTGATTGATGCTTAAAACATATTGTATTTCTTCCCTATCATTGTGTTGGCATTATGGTTCAGGTGTTGTCCTTGATGGCAACCCATTCAGGTGGTAGATCACTGTTCTTCATGTCAGCAACAAAGATTGATGATCAGCTCTTAATTTATTGAAAAATTTAAGAAGGACGCAGGTACACCTTTCAGAAGGTGCGTCCACCCAGTGCACACTTTTTAAGGCAGAGAAAAGCACACGTGGGGGTTTCTTGTGATTTACTCCTGGTATCTAGCCGACGGTATTGTGTTTTTAAGGTGTCGGCTCGTGGTATTGTTCCTTGATTTGAGGAGGAGCTTGCCTATATAAAGCAAAGGAGATCATTTGGTTTGAGCATGTCTTTGTTGAATATCTTATGGGGTGAGATCTGGTCTAGATCTAATCAAGGCGAATCTATTAATGGACCGAGATCTCTTGGCGCATGTTTAGATCTGTGGATCTGATTGTCTGGGTTACTTCTGAAGTCTTGAAATCATCTATGCCCGGAGCGACGCAGGTGCAGTAAGGGTTCAGGTGCGTCCGGGACGCAGGAGCGAAGCGTTTCAGGTGCGCCGGGACGCAGGCGCAGAAGGGTTCAGGTGCGCTGGGACGCAAGAAGTTCAATAGACTCAGTGCGAGGGACGCAGGCTAGCAGTTGAGCAGGATGCGTCCGGGACGCAGGCTAGCAGTTGAGCAGGGTGCGTCCAGGGACTCAGGCCAGCAGTTGAGCAGGATGAGTCCGGGACTTAGGCTAGCAGTTGAGCAGGGTGAGTCCGGATTCAGGCTAGCAGTTGAGCAGGGTGCTTCCTTCTCTTAAAATCTTTGTTTATCACTGTTGTGTTCTGGGTTTGGTCCTATTATTGTTGATCTGGTTACTACAGTTGATTGGGTAATTCTCTTACACTTGATGATCAATTGATGCTTATGGATCCAGTTTGAAAATTTATGAAAAGTGGTCCTTGTATGAAAAGAAGTAGGGGGTTGTAGCTCCCTTCCAGGAGAGACTGGAAAACGAGAGAGAGTTGTAGCTCTCTGCAGGTTGCAGCCTGCGTACTGGTAAAGGACTGCACCAGTACAAAACCATTGTAAAAGGAGTTTCTAATTTGAAAGAAGATAGAGACATATTGCAGCAGGTGGTTTTCTCCCACATTGGGTTTCCACCTTACATCTTGTGTTCTTTGGTGTGACTATCTGTTTCTTTTGTTCATGTTCATTATTTTATGGTACTGACATGCAAAAATAATTCAAAGAACAAATAAAGAAGATTTATTAAACGAATTATATAATACTGATTCACCCCCCCTCTCAGTATTATTTCCAACAATTGGTATCAGAGCCGGTCCTTCAGAGAAGCTTGATCGCTTGAAGGTAGATCGTTCATCATGAGCAACTACGAGAGAGAAGCATCAATCAGGCCACCCGTTTTTGATGGGACAAACTTCAATTATTGGAAGGTAAGAGTTACTGCATATCTTCAATCTCTTGGTACAGAAGTTTGGGACATTGTAGAAACAGGCTACGCTTTTCCTTCAGCTACTCCTACAGATGCAGCAGAGAAGAAGAAGTATGAAACAAATGCGAAAGCAGTCAGTACTCTATTAGGAAGTATATCCCAAACAGAATTCATGAAGGTAATGCACTTCAAATCTGTAAAAGAGATATGGGACAAAATGGTCACAAGCTATGAAGGAGATGAACAGGTAAAGCGTGCTAAACTTCAAACTCTCAAGATTCAGTATGAGACTCTCAAGATGTATGATGATGAAAGTGTGGCTAATTATTTTCTTCGGGTAGATGAGATTGTTAATTGTATGAAAAATTTGGGTGAATAAATAAAAGAGGCTACAGTAATTGAAAAGGTTCTAAGATCATTGTCCCCCAAGTTTGAATCTAAAGTGTCTGCAATAGAAGAAAATGAAAATCTCTGAATTCTCACTATGTCTCAGCTACATGGAATTCTAACTGCTTATGAAATGAGAAAGGGAGGTCCATCAGATAGAAGGGAAGCTTCTTTCAAGGCATCAGGCAAAGAAGATTATTATGAAGCAAGCCATGTTCCAGAAGAAGAGGAAGAAGAATCAAATTTTGTCAGAAATCTTCAAAGGGGTTCTGGAAGGTTCAGAGGTAAGATACCTTTCAAATGCTTTGCTTGTGGAAGAGTAGGTCATTATGCTGCAAAATGTCCCTATAAGGATAAAGGAAAGGAACCTGCTAGATGGAACAAGAAACAAAGTGCAAATAAGAAAAGCTACTACACCCATGAAGATAGTGATGGTTTATCAAACAGTGATGAAGATGAACAAGGTAATAAATATAAGTTGTTAATGGCATTTGAAGATGATGATTATGAGGATGCTGTAGATGTGAATAACCTCTATGATGAAATTACTAGACTCAAGAGATGTATAGAAGAAAAGAATGTGATCATTGATACTCTACAATTTCAAATTGATGAAAAAGAAAAACATCTTGAAAAACTAGAAGGTGAAATTATTGGTCTCAGAAAAGAAATTGAGAAAACAAAAGCTATTAATCTTAAGTTTGTCAAAGGATCTGAAACTTTGGATGAGATTATCAATGTGCAGCGGTCTCCTCTAAACAAGACAGGTTTGGGTTATAATGGAGAAACCTCTCAAGCATCCACCTCAAAAAGTTATCTTGATGCGGCAAGAAGAAATGAGCAGAAGAACAATGAAGATAATCAGGTAAAGCAGGGACGAAATACAAACAGAAACTATCAGGGGCAATCCATCTTAAGGGTGAACAAAAGCTACAACCAGCCACAGGTAAAATCTTCTCAGTTTGGTTCAAGAATAGATGAAAATAGAAATTACAATCAGTTGGCAGGTAGATTCAATAACCGCAGAAGCTTCTTCAATGGACAATGCTTTTCTTGCCATAACTTTGGTCACAAAGCAGCTCAATGTGTTGCATATAAAACGATCATGACTAGGGAAGCTCAAAAACAAAGAAGTATGACGGGGATTACAAAAAGGACCTATAACAACTTTTCGGCTCTTGAAAATGAAGTTGAATGTTCCATTTGCAATAATTTTGGTCATGAAGACTCTGAATGCAGGAGCAGGTTTCAGGAGAGAAAGGAACAAGAGCGGAAAAAGGAACAAGCCTCAAGCACCAAAACATGGAGAATAAAGGAACCTCAAACAGAAAGATGTGGGATTGCATTTTATGCAGAGGAACAGGAAAATCTATGGTACATTGGCAGTGGATGTTCGAAGCATATGACAGGTGATAAAGAAAAACTTGAGTCTTATTCTACTTTAGAAAAGGGAAAGAAAGTCTCTTTTGGAAATGATACTCCTGCAACTATAAAAGGAAAAGGTATTGCTCCTTTAAAAGAAAATGTCAAGGCTAGAAATGTTTTGTATGTTGATGGATTGAAGCATAATCTACTAAGTGTCAGCCAGATGTGTGATCAAAGAACCGAGGTTATATTCAGATCAAATGGATGTCTTGTTCGTGATCTTGATACAGGTAAAACAGTGCTCAAAGGCAAAAGAACTCCAAATAATCTGTACATATTTGAAGAAGGACAACAACAATGCTATCTAAGCAAGGATGAAGAGCACTGGTTATGGCATCGAAGGTTGGGACATCTAAGCTTCTCACAAATAAGGAAAGCATGCAAATATCAGGCAGTTCGTGATCTTCCAGATATCAAAATTCCTGACAACACCATATGAAAATCATGTCAGTTTGGAAAACAAACCAGAACTAACTTTCTAGAGAAAGAAGGATCAACTAGCATGCCTCTTGAGCTAGTACATACAGATACATGCGGTCCTTTCAGAAAAAGGACACCTCGAGGAGAAGAATACTTGATATTATTCATTGACGATTTCTCCAAGTTTGTTTGGTTAGGACTTATGAAGCACAAAGATGAAGCATTCGAAAAATTCAAATCCTTCAAAGCCTTGGTTGAAAATGAATCAGGTCACAAAATTAAGTGCCTCAGATCCGACAGAGGTGGGGAATTTACTTCAAATGAATTTTTCGATTTCTGTGAAGAACATGGGATAAGAAGAGAATTCTCTACAGCAAGAACTCCCCAGCAAAATGGAGTTGTGGAAAGAATGAACAGAACAATCCAACAAATGGCTCGTGCTATGCTTGATGAATCAGGAACTCCCGCAACTTTCTGGGGTGAAGCTGCACATGCTGCGGTTATTATTCTCAACAAAACAAATGTCCGGGTAAACAGCACTCAAACTCCTCACGAGCTCTGGAGTGGTAAAACTCCTTCGGTAAAGCACTTCAAAATCTTTGGGAGAAAATGCTATATCAAGAATACTGATGAGCAGCTTGGCAAACTTGAACCTAGAGCAGATGAAGGCATTCTTCTTGGTTACTCTCCACATAGCAAAGCATACAAGTGCTACAATAAAAGACTTGGCAGAATTGTTGACAGCATTGATGTGGTGGTTGATGAGAAGGGATACATTCCTAGGCAAGTACATCGGGAAGATATCGAAGAAGATGAAGGCTACCCTCAAAGACAGAATGATGAAGAAGAAGAACCTCAAGAAGAACCAGAGGAGCAAACAAGAATAGAAGAAAAGAATCCATCCAGATATGTTCAGAAAAACCATCCAGAATCTCAGATTATGGTACAGAAAGAAGCAGGTGTACAAACTAGAAGAACAGTTGCAGAAGCCTCAAGCTATTTGGCATTACTCTCCTCGACTGAACCACAAAATGTGAAGGAAGCATGCAAAGATGAATGTTGGGTGAAAGCAATGGATGAAGAACTTGAGCAGATCGAAAAGAACAACACTTGGGAGCTGGTTCCTAGACCAAAAGATAAAAATGTTATCGGGACAAAATGGGTCTTCAAAAACAAATTGAATGAAAATGGAGAAGTAATTAGAAACAAAGCCAGACTTGTTTGTAAAGGGTACGCACAGCAAGAAGGAATAGACTTTGAAGAAACTTTTGCTCCTGTTGCAAGACTTGAGGCCATCCGAATGTTCCTTGCTCTCTCAAGTTTTCAAAACTTCAAAGTATTTCAAATGGACGTGAAATCAGCCTTTCTGAATGGAGACTTGGAAGAAGAAGTGTACACTGAACAGCCAGATGGGTTTATTCTTGGAAATGATCCAAGCCTCATATGCAGATTGAAAAAGGCCCTCTATGGTCTCAAACAAGCTCCAAGGGCTTGGTACTACCGCTTGGACAAATGTCTTCATCAACAAGGGTTCTCAAAAGGTTCAGCAGATAGCAATCTTTATATAAAAGTTGAAAATGAAAAATTGCTAATTCTTGTTGTGTATGTAGATGACATTATTTTTGGCAGCAATGAAGAAGCTATGAGTCAAAGCTTTGCCTCGGTCATGCAGAAAGAATTTGAAATGTCCTTACTAGGAGAACTGACATATTTCCTTGGTTTGCAAATCCAACAAAAGGAAGAAGGAATCTTTTTATCTCAAACCAAGTATCTCAAACAGATTTTGAAGAAATATGGCATGGAAGATGCAAAACCAGTATGTACACCCATGGTCACAGGATGTAGCCTCAGTGCAAATGATGAATCTGCAGCAGTACATCAACCAACCTATAGATCTATGATTGGAAGTTTACTTTATTTGACAGGTACCCGACCAGATATCATGCATGCAGTTGGAATAGTTGGAAGATTTCAAGCAAATCCGAAAGAGACTCATCTTCAGGCAGTGAAGAGAATTTTCAAATATCTTCAAGGGACTCAAAATTATGGCTTATGGTATCCTAGAGATACAGATCTTACACTTCATGCTTATACAGATGCAGATTGGGCCGGAAGCATGGATGACAGGAAAAGCACAAGTGGTGGTGCGTTCTTTATGGGTTCCAGACTGGTATCTTGGTTCAGCAAGAAACAGAGTTCAATTGCCTTGTCTACAGCTGAAGCGGAATATGTTGCTGCTGCATCTTGTTGCACCCAACTCCTTTGGATGATGCAGACATTACAGGATTTTCAAATCACTTGTACACCACCAATCCCTATCTTATGTGACAACACAAGTGCAATCATCATCTCAAAGAATCCTGTTATGCATTCAAAAACCAAGCACATACCAATCAAGTACCATTTTCTCCGGGAACAAGTACTTGAACAGAAGGTCAAATTGGAGTATGTTCCTTCTAAGGAACAAGTTGCTGATATTTTCACCAAACCATTGCCCAAGGACACTTTTGAATACCTCAGGCAAAAGCTGGGGGTTGTTGATGCATCATCTTATTGTTGAACCTCTTCTTATTGGTGATACAGGCTCAGGGGGAGCACATAATGCATTGTTGGCATTATGGAGGATGGTCAGAAGGAGATCTTGGAAATTGCTGCAATATGTCTCTATCTCTTTCATGGTAGATTATGGTTCGTCACTGCAGATCTGGTTCATATTCAGGAGGAGCATGATCTTAGGGGGAGCATACCCTTTGCCCTTGATGTCAAAGGGGGAGAATGAAGCTGAAGATTATGAGGTTGCCATCAAGTCGAAAGGGGGAGATTGTTGGCATTATGGTTCAGGTGTTGTCCTTGATGGCAACCCATTCAGGTGGTAGATCACTGTTCTTCATGTCAGCAGCAAAGATTGATGATCAGCTCTTAATTTATTGAAAAATTTAAGAAGGATGCAGGTACACCTTTCTGAAAGTGCGTACCCGCAGGTAATCCATGCATAGACCACGTCCAGGGACGCAGTCCAGCTGTTCAGAAGGTGCGTCCACCCAGTGCACACTTTTTAAGGCAGAGAAAAGCACACGTGGGGATTTCTTGTGATTTACTTCTGGTATCTAGCCGACGGTATTGTGTTTTTAAGGTGTCGGCTCGTGGTATTGTTCCTTGATTTGAGGAGGAGCTTGCCTATATAAAGCAAAGGAGATCATTTGGTTTGAGCATGTCTTTGTTGAATATCTTATGGGGTGAGATTTGGTCTAGATCTAATCAAGGCGAATCTATTAATGGACCGAGATCTCTTGTCGCATGTTCAGATCTGTGGATCTGATTGTCTGGGTTACTTCTGAAGTCTTGAAATCATCTATGCCCGGAGGGACGCAGGTGCAGTAAGGGTTCAGGTGCGTCCGGGATGCAGGAGCGAAGCGTTTCAGGTGCGCCGGGACGCAGGCGCAGAAGGGTTCAGGTGCGCCGGGACGCAGGCAGTTCAATAGACTCAGTGCGAGGGACGCAGGCTAGCAGTTGAGCAAAGTGTGTCCGGGACACAGGCTAGCAGTTGAGCAGGGTGCGTCCAGGGACTCAGGCCAGCAGTTGAGCAGGATGAGTCCGGGACTTAGGCTAGCAGTTGAGCAGGGTGAGTCCAGACTCAGGCTAGCAGTTGAGCAGGGTGCTTCCTTCTCTTAAAATCTTTGTTTATCACTGTTGTGTTCTGGGTTTGGTCCTATTATTGTTGATCTGGTTACTACAGTTGATTGGGTAATTCTCTTACACTTGATGATCAATTGATGCTTATGGATCCAGTTTGAAAATTTATGAAAAGTGGTCCTTGTATGAAAAGAAGTAGGGGGTTGTAGCTCCCTTCCAGGAGAGACTGGAAAACGAGAGAGAGTTGTAGCTCTCTGCAGGTTGTAGCCTGCGTACTGGTAAAGGACTGCACCAGTACAAAACCATTGTAAAAGGAGTTTCTAATTTGAAAGAAGATAGAGACATATTGCAGCAGGTGGTTTTCTCCCACATTGGGTTTCCACCTTACATCTTGTGTTCTTTGGTGTGATTATCTGTTTCTTTTGTTCATGTTCATTATTTTATGGTACTGACATGCAAAAATAATTCAAAGAACAAATAAAGATGATTTATTAAACGAATTATATAATTGTTATAAAATCTTCGGCAAAAATCACATAATCAATCTTTTGTCAAAGATTTTTGCCGAAGATTTTCTAACAATGTTATGGATCACAGAAGTCTAAATTCCTTAATGAATTATATAATACTGATTCACCCCCCCTCTCAGTATTATTTCCAACACATTGTATTTATCATCAAGCCATAGGTTATGTGTTACTACTGGAGCTTGGGCTGATGGGTATAAGGTAAGTTGTTTTCTCTCTATTCCTTTGGAAATGATCGTATTACTTGATCTACACCCAATAAATGCATCAGCAATTGCCAACCATGGTCTTCCAAGTATTAGAGCGTGTCCTCCTAAATTTGACTTTGGCTAGAGAACTAGGAAATCAACTGGATACTCCCAAGAGTCTAGTGAAATAGTTCTATCTTCCAATATCCCTTCAGGAATGACTTTAGAGTGATCTGTTAATTCCAAAACAATTGGTGTTGACTATAAATTTGTCAGTTGTAAGGTTTCCATTGTATCCAATGTCATGACATTTATTGTAGTTCCCAAATTAATGAGAGTTTTTGGAATGGAGATTTTTTGATGATTGCTGCAACTCTAGGTATACCAGGGTCAACATATTTCTCCATAGAAATGACATTTGACATAAGGCCAGCTAAATTGCCAATAACGTGAATGGTTTGTGGATTAAATCTTTTCTTTGTAGGATTTTTAAGGCAAAGTTATTTGATGGCTTTGGTATAAATTGGAATATCCTTAATTTCCTAGAGCAATGGCATTTTTACATACACATTTCTCAGCTCATCCAGAACATCGAATTGTGGCAGAGGTGTGGGTAATTTTGGTTGAAGTAACCGCTCAGGATAAGGAGGTGACTGCACTGTCCTAATTTGTTTGCCTTGTTCTAAATCATCTTGTTTACTGTGTGTTGGCAATTCATGTTCATCAGTTTTATTCGAACTCTCTTTCGTTGAAACAGGTGGAGGTGAAGGTTCTATGTGAAGAGTTCGACTGGATCTAAGTTCTATGTTTTGCAGAGGTAGAATTGGGTATGATGGTCCCTCATCCACACTGTATGCTAGTCTGTCCAGTCAATTATTTGGATTAGCTACTGGTTGAGCAGGTAGCTGCATAGGTTTAGGAGGTTGATTAGATGGTAATTGTAGCTATGGTTGATTCATTGGTGGAGGAGTAGGTAAGGTTTGCTGAGGATTTTGCTGTTGATAAGCAATTGGTTGCTGAGGGTATTGCTATGTGTACTTTGGTGGATATGGCTGAGAGTATTGTTGCTGATATTGTTGAGGATATGGGTGAGGAAATGACTGCTGATATTGCTGAGGTGGTTGTTGAGGAAATTACTGAGGATGTGAATATCCTCTCCATCCCTGTTGTGGATAAGATTGCTTCTGTTGATTAAACCAATTTTTCCATGGCATAGGAACATTCCAAGAATTATGAACAGGCATTTGATAATTTTCTCAATTTGGATTTTGAAACATAACTGGAGGTCTTGGCTGCCATGGTCTCTGAGCTCCCACAAAATATAAGTTCTCCATCCTTGCATTAGCTTCCAAATTATAACTTTGCAAAATTTTCATCTTTGAACAATCATTAGTGTCCTGACTTTCTGTACAAAACCCACAAATCTGAACATTATCTAAAGGACATTCTTTCAAAGCATGTTTCTTTCGGAATTTAGGACAAAATATAGACAACACTTGTTCTTGTTCATCTTTTCTATTTGATTTCCCAAAGTTCTTAAGAGGTCTCTTTTAAAATCTTCAAATAGATTGCCTAGTTCAGCTCTGGTAATATTTCCTGTGGCAAACTTAGCGATTCTACATGTAGTAGTTCTAGACTTTCTCACGGATTGATAGGCTATATCCATTTTTGTCTTCTTTCAAACAATATACTTTTTTTCAATAACTCTAATAGCATCCACACCAATACTGATTTTCTCATTGATACACATTCTCTTTCCTCTGAGACAAGCACCATGACCCAATGCGTCCTTTGAAAGGATTTTTTACAAATGTGTAATCTCTATTTTATGTTCTTGAGTTTTTTTGGGGCAGAATACAAGAAATCACATGCATACCATGATTACTCACCTATATGCCTCTCCTAGACAATATTTCTAAACTATGGTATTGGGGGGTAATCACCAGCTTTTCTAAAACCGAGAATAATATTCTTTTTGATGGGTTAAAATATATTATTTTTATTGGAAAAAAATTGTGTCTCCCTCTTCTCTGCAAAAGTGGATCCATTTATGGAGAAATCATATCCCAACCTCAATCACATGGCTTTATGAATGTCACAATAAAACTCCATTACGTTCTTCCACAGATTGTGACCTAACTCCTTAATGTTGTCTTCCTAGAGTTGGGACAAAGGCTATTTGAAGGATTCTAACATTCACTCAATGCATTGGAGAAATTTGAACAAACTTTTCATCTTTTCAATAGTCGAGATATAGCACACGTCCATCAATCTTGCATTTTTTGCACCTACCTACAAAGACTTGTGTCACAACATTCCTCAAACAATATTCATTCAACGAATAATGGGAGGATACTAGCCACCTCGCTATATTTGCTTTCATTTATACCTCGCCAATCATACTTAGGAATGATGTTTACATTCTTAACACTGCTATGGAGGGCTACAAAATATCAAAAAGAGATTATGATGCATATGACATGAACATTTTATTCCTTGTATCAAATCTTGCGCACACTAGGTCTCTTTGTCGATATTTTCCACATCTCTATCGAGTGGTTATCTTAGATCTCTACACTCCTCCTATCATTTCTCACGATCACAAATTTGAACAAAATAATTTTTATGTTATATCAATGTTTAAAAATTCAATGCGTGTTCAAACTAATAAGCCCAATAAACACAATAAAGATAAACTATGAAACTTGCAGAGACCTCGAGGATACTCTATCTATTGAACCTAATCACTACACATGACGTGACCACATTGAGAGGTATGCATCATCCTCTCTAAGGATGTCTCTAGTTACTTTTATATGCTAGTGCATCTTTCCTCAATCTTTGGTGATTTCTAGAGCTTGGTCCAAGCCTCTCTCTCTCTCTCTCTCTCAGTGACTTCCCATGTGTTCCAACTCCGTTTCGTTACTTGTTCATATATGGACCCACCTCGCATTTATAAATTTTTGATGAACCATGCTTCTTGCATGCAAGTTGTTGTTGCACTTCATGTTTTTCTAAAGGCATGCATGCACTAGGAACATTTGTTTGGATCTCCAACACCTTGGTTCAATTTTCAACATCTTCGTCCAATGTTCTTCTTGAAGCATCTATACTCTGCTAGGTAACAATTAGAGTAGTGAATTCCAACAAAATTTCCACTTACACATTCGTTGACTAAGATCAATGTGTTTCCTTTACAAATGAGAGAAAAAATTCAAAGCACAAACAACATGTTCACTAACAATATCATTGAAAATGCTAAGAAGTTGCAATTGATCCAACAACCTAACCATGTTTTCAAAGGCAACTTCATATATCACCTTGTGCATTTACTATCGAGTGTGCAATTTTCCATAAGAACTGTTTTTCGTCTCCTTATCTCTAAAAACAAAAAGCACTTTATTTCATATGGAAGTTTAATAGCACACGTAGAGCAATCTCTCCACATCTACAACATTTGGATTTCTTTTGTACAAAATTACAAGACAAAAATATTAAAAAAGGTAAACATCCAATAACTAAAACTCTTTCTAGAGATAAACGCCTTTCTCTTTCCTCCCATCATTAATAAATCATGCTACAATATTTATCATCGTGCTTCTTCCGTTCGAACATGCATTTCTATTGAATGAATTATAACATGGTAGAGTTTGATTCAAGGGCAGGGAATTGCCTAATCACATTGGAAAGAAAGAGTGTATCACTAATAACTGTTCTTCCTACATTTCTCGTAGTTGCCTTCACTATTGTGAAACATTTATTTTTTTCTTCCTTCGGAAATAATGTTTGTTTTCGATAACTCTATTAGCATCTATAACAATTTGATCATTGATATAGATTATCTTTTGTGGAGATACCATCTTAGCACTAACAATCAACACGACTCAATGGATATTTTCAAAGGGTTTTGTACAAATGTGTAATCTCTATTTTTCATTGTTGGGCTTTAATCTGGGATGAAATAACAAAAATCATACACACCAAATGATTCCTTGCCTCTCTCCCTCTCATAGAGAACATTTCTAAACTATGGCACTCGAGGAAAATCACTTGGTTTTCTAAATCAAGGTATATGCTTTTTTTATGGGATATAAGACATTATTTTTGTTGGAAATAACTGGAGTCTCCCTATTCTATCCAAGGGTCATGTGACATTCTCAGAAATCAAATCCCTCCAAAGTATTCATCATCAGCATGATCACATCAATGTCTTTGTGGAGCGCCACAAGAATCCTATCGAGAAGGGTTCCAAACTCAATCGCATGGCTTCATGAACAATAATAAAACTTCATTATCTTCTTCCACGGAATTTTAACTAACTCACTAATGTCATCTTTGTAGAGTTGGGACAAAGGCTCATTGAAGGATTCCAGCATTCACAGATGTAACCCTATTATGCGACTTTTCATTGTTCTTGGGTTGAGGAAAATTAACAGACATGTGATGAAATATTGTTTTATTTTCTAAAAAAGAAAATAGTAGTGAATAAGAATTTATGTTGGTATAATAAATCCTTTCAAAAACATGTTAAGAGGCTAACATGAGAGATTGACCCCAACTGTCATGAAAAAAGTTTAAATTAGTTATGCCTAAAGAGGCAAAATAGAAAAGGAAGAAAACAATCCTCCTCATGTGTTTATCTTGATCTTCTAAAAGACAAAGCATAATAAAAAGATATGAGTGGAAAAAGAATACATAAAATTGTTATAAGTTATCACGTTGGAGAAAATACCATGTGGCGGAATCTATACAGTGTCATGGAAGCCATACGAGTGGGAGAAAAAGAGTAGTAAACCCATAAGAGGGTTTCCAGGATGCTGCAAAAGGTTGTGGAGATAGAGAGTTGAAATTATCCTTCTTCCTTTATGCGAGGGATTTTCTTCCTCTCCCATAGGCATCTACATTTCTTTTATGGCTAAGATCACATTGGTTAGAGAATCCAACTCAACATGAATGGATGTACTTTTCCATGATAATTAATACTATAACACACCATTTATTAAAAATTATAAACATAACTATAACACTCCTTCTCACCCATCATACCATCTCGAGCTCTTGAAGGTGTTATCTATGACTTAACCTAATCCGTAAAGTTTTTTATGAATATGGCCTCACCAAAAATCCTTCTTTTCCAAAGTTTGCAGAAATCAAATTTGATGCCATGATCACGTCTAGCTTTTTGAGGGCTTTCAAGCGATGTAAATTCCATCTCAATCTAACTCTTGGATTGAAAGTTGTGACCACTTGAAGTTAGGCCAATAACTTAATGCCATGTGGTATCCACATGTAATCTAAATGGCTCTGCGATGTCTACACAAACGGTTCCGCGTCACACCATACCACCAAGGATGAGGTTCCACAGTGTTACCACCAACCAAGACCACATGATTTTAAACATGAGCATTATTTGGTTTCAGACCTTTCCCCCCTACTTAAATTCGAGAACACCACACGGACCTCATCATGAACATGGATCGTTAATTAGTCTCGTTCCCCTATTGAACCTTTGAAAAGTAGCTCTAGTTAAATGGGGGACCCACAACGAGGGTTTCCATCTTGAACACCCACATGTAAAGCCATGGTGTACTAGAGGGCACCATGGTGATAATGGGCTATTGAGTTGTATATGTATTTAAAACACTGTACTACATCAATTTTACTATACATCTCATTTACTTTATCTCATTTTCATAAACATAAGTACAAGTCATTTAAACATAATAGATGAAATATAACTACCTCTTATTATATAGTTCATTTTAAATAAATTTATATATATGTTTAATTAAAAAACTACAAATTATAATAAAAATATATTTTATTGTACAACTTGAAATTTTAAAATTAAGTATCACACACTCCACTATAAATTTAGAGAAGTTCATATCCATTAAACATCAAATTTCAATATATTTAAATTAAATTAAATAACGCGTTTTTGCATAAAGTAATATTATATGATTATAATATATATGAATGGTAATATTATATTGTTGTGTATAATATATTGCGAAAGGTTACAAGTTAAAAATTTCAATTAATCTTAAATTACAACATTACATTATTATGAAAAGTGTATATAAAATCATGTCTGTATGTTTTATATATAAATGTAAAGAATTCAAAAACACATGAATAACTAAAATATCAATGTTTCTTATTTCAAATAATTTTAATATTTTAATCCCAATCGAGCTGTTGATGGATGAAAGAAATGAGTATGGGATGGACGATCCACACAATTAAGAGAGATGGTTTGGTGGCCATCCTTTGCCACGTGCCTTTGCGTCATGACAAATGGATTTGATTATGTGAGATTTGCGTCATGACAAATAGATTTGATTATGTGAGATTTGAAGAGACCTCCAACACTACAGTCATTGGTTTTTGGGAGAGTTGTCGTTCGTTTCATGGTAAATATTTGGGTTGCGCTAGTGGAAGGGAGGGTTTGAATTTGGATTCCTCTTTACGAGTCAAAATTTATGGTTTGTTTCATGGTGAATATTTGGGTTGGGCTACATGACTAGTAGTGGAAGGGAGGGTTTGAATTTAATTTATTTTTTTTAATGAGAAACAACACTATGTTTAAAATTTTTCACTCCAAGAGTGGTACTTTGGTAACAAATTGACGCTTCACCAACAAATTTTTGCTTAAAACATTTTTCTTATATTCTTATTGTTTCATTATAATTAATAATTATAACATGTTTTCTATTTTAAAATCTATATTTATATCATTTTTTCTAGTAACGAAGTTAATAATCAAATTAAAATTAATTGTAAATATTAAAATTACTTGATTATAAGTCTTGTTCAAAAACATTATAGGGAGTCTCTCATAGCAAAGACAGTGCAATGGGCCCTACTTTGTCAATCTTGTTATTGTTTTAAACTTAAAACAAATCATAAGAATGACTAACTGATTTTAAATTAAAGACCATTTTAACATAGAGTAGAGGAGAAGTAAAGCAACTACACAACCTAAAGTGATTTGTTGTGGGTTGGCTTAGGTAAAGAACGATAGTGGCTGATTTTAGACTAAAATATGCCACCTTGTATACAAGTATGCAACCATTAACCATGAAGTCCACCATTAGAAACCATTACTTTAGCAACATTGTGTTTTATAAGATCATTAGTTAATGGTCTTAGGATCTATAGGTATTATAAAAATCACGACATTATGGGCCTTTGGAGTTATTAGGGCTAATGGTTGCATACTTGTTTATAAGGTAAGAGGAGTTGAAGTTCAACTCTTCTAGCCAAAAATATCAACACATATATTTAAGGAGGTTTACAACACATAATTTTGAACTCAATGAAGTTTTCTTAGTCATTCTACATTTGAATGAGAATTGCAATCACAGAATCATGAAAAATAGAATTAGTATGGTCATTTTAATTTCCTTATTCACATGATTATAGTCCTACAGATATAATCAATTAATTCGATTAAAATATTTGGAAAATTGAGTTTTCTTTTCCGTGGGAAAGGTTTGAGTTCTCTTTCAGTGAATCGCTTCGGCATAAGATATATGGATTGAGATTTTTAATTAATTTTTAAACGTCCACATAATTAATTTATGTTGTGAGGACCTACAAGCAAATTCACTATGTAGATTTACGTGCTTCTAAGCTTCTCCTCTCAATGATTTAGCTATATGAACCCACGCACTGTTTTCTCCAATTACTTTTTCGAACCCAAAACAATGTAATATATATATATATATATATATATATATATATATATATACATACATAGTTGAGAAGCGAGAGAAGTAATAATCTAATCATGTACAGTGTAAGATGAATCAATTCTAAGCTAATATACACAATACATATACTATCTCCTCTCTTCCTTGTATCACATATGAGCATGTAATCTTCTTTTAATAAGAGCACAATTCCATTTGAAAACCGAGTATTATCGAGTAAAAATAGTCTTACTTGTTAAGGGATCATATTTTAGAAGTTTCATTTAGGTTTTTCTTGCAAAGGATGTGGACACCATCTCTCATATCGAAAATTGGTGCTTGCATCATAGAAATATACACTTCTATTGCTAGCCTCTACAACTAGCTAAAAAATCCTACCCTTTTTTTATATACATATTTAATGAAAATGAACACAGGAAGCATTTTGATATTTCAAATGCCCGTGTAAGTGGCACCATTCAAATAAATAAAAGGTTTCAATCGATCAAACCTTGTTGCAACTCCATCAATTTCTGAAGCTAAAAGAAATATTCAATCATCAACTTTCAGTGGGCCCCATAGGACAATACATGTCATATGAATACATGAGACATGAAGTCTCACAATCTCACATCGAAAAATACCTATTTAAACCTGAGTTTGACATGAATCTATGTAAGTTTATGAGCTAAAAGTTGTATACGTGGAATGCGCAATGTGTCAATATGCATATCAAACATAGATTTTTATGCTTTTAAGAGACATCAATGACCAATTCCACCATGACCTTACACCTCCTCCACTCCTTTTCACAGATTAGATTTCATAGGTGACTATACTGTGGAATTACAGTATACACATATTATGCAAAAAAGAGGAGAGCCCTTATCCAAAGCCTAATAGTCCATACTAACATGTAGCGATCCCTGTCCAAATTTTATATTTAAATATTCGATAGAAAATTTACAAGTTATGATAAAATTAGATTTTAATAAGAAAATTCCAATTTTAAAATTAAGGGTCCGGAGATGGCTAATCTCATCACAAATATTGGGCAAATATCTAAATGGAGTCACCCTACTAAGGGTGGCAGCTTGGGAGTGAGCCACATCACATGCTTTGCAAGGAAAACACAAATTAAGACTATAGAGGAGGCCAAAAGGAAGGGTAATACAAGGAGTAAAGGGAGGCTGGGGATAAATTAATGTAGCACATCACATTAGAACATAGTAACAAGGATTAGATGGAAAACCTTGGGTAGGATAAAGCTTCAAGAAATTTCCAACAAGCACTAGTGGGTAACCCCAACTACTCCTAAACATTGTGCTACACACTCCACTAAATCCAATAAAATCAAGACCAATAGAAAAGTGAGCACAAAAAGGATCCTTAAATGCACTGACTCCAAACTTGAAGACAGGGAGCCCAAAACTACAACAACAAACACCAACTCTAGAAGAAGCCACAATGTCCAATGACAAGTCTCGTTGACAGAGTCAAATTTACCCATTAATTGGTCATCTCTATCCCCAAACCACTCATCCATAGACTAGTCCAAAGCACAAACAAATCCAAACCTTTGGCACAAGCTAAAAAATACAAAAATAAATTCCTAATGGGTACATGCAATTTGTTGTGCATGTTGAAAGACCTGATAAAAAATTCTCACATGTTTGGTGAAAAGGGTGGGTTGGCCACCCCACCAACCCTCTTGAATTGAAATATGGAGCAATGGTGGTGGTCAGCAAGCCTCCCAACCTTGTCGGTACTATTGATATCCACCTCCATGAGGGGATAAAACAATGGTCATTAATATGTATAAAGAAATAATTTTAATTAAAAGAATCAAATTATATATTTATTATATCTAAACATTTCATGAAAAATGGGAAAGTATTGGGGAAAGCATCCTTGAATATGCAATTTAAAATTATAGAATTAAATGTCTTACAATCAAATACATTTTTAATTTTTTTACAAGTCACTCCCCTACACATCAAATTTCAATGTATTTAAACTATTTTAAAATACACAAATTGTACACACATGTATTCAACTTAATTTAGAACACATATAATATGGCACACAAAACTCACACCATAATTAATTAAAAATTTAAAAATTTCAATAAAAATTCACACATTTTTTATTATAAAAAAATACAGTTAAATATACAATATAAACTTATAATATCATACAAACAAAATACAATTTTTTTAAATGTTCAATCTCCAAGTACTTACATTAATTTAAACTATTGTAAAACCCAAAGTGTTAATTTATTATATCTAAACATTTCATGAAAAATAGGAAACTATTGGGGTAAGCTTAAATGAATATGAAATTTAAAATTATAGAATTAAATGTGATGCAATCAAATGCATTTTATTTTTTTACAAGTCACTCCCCAAAACATCAAATTTCAATGTATTTGTATTATTTTAAAATACACAAATCCTACACGTGTATTCAAATTAATTCAAAATACATATAATATAGCATACAAAAATGAGAGTACAATAAATTCAAAATTTAATCATTTAAGGAAAAAATCACACATTTTTTTTTTAAACAAATATAGTTTAATATACAATATAATATCATACAAATAAAATACAATTTTTTTAAATGTTCATGTCTCTCAAACATCAAATTTCCAAGTACTTACATTATTTTAAACTATTGTAAAACACACATTGCTAATTTATTATATCTAAACTTTTTTTTTTACACGTCACTCCCCTAAAACATCAAATTTCAACATATTTAAATTATTTTAAAATACACAAATTTTAAGTTGAAATTAATTAAAAATACATATAAATATAACATGGCATACAAAATACACAGTTTTATATACAATATAAAATTATAATATCATACAATACAAATTTTTTAAATGCTATGTCTCTAAAACATCAAATTTCCAAGTACTTACATTATTTTAAACTATTGTAAAACAAACAATGTTAATTTATTATATCTAAACATTTCATGAAAAATATGAAACTAAATATGAAACAAACACAATACACTATTTTTTTTAAATGTCCATCTCTCTCAAACATCAAACTTTAATGTACTTAAATTATCTTAAACTATTGTAAAACACATACTGTTAACTTATTATATCTAAAGATTTCATGAAAAATCTGAAAGAACTAGGGAAAATATAGTTGGATATACAATATAAAATTATAGAATGAAATGTCATAAAGTCAAATACTTTTTTTTTAACAAGTGAGTCCCCCAAAACATCAAATTCAATGTATTTAAATTATTTTAATATACACAAATTTCACACATGCAAAATTAATTAAAAATTTAAACATTTTCAGAAAAGAGAACACATTTTTTTTATAAACAAATATAGTTTAATATACAATATAAAATTATAATATCATAGAAATAAAATACACCTTTTTTTAAATGTCCATGTCTCTCAAACATCAAATTTCCAAGTAATTGCATTATATTGAACTATTGTAAAACTTAAAGTGTTAATTTATTGTATCTAAACATTTAATGAAAAATCTGAAAGTATTGGTGAAAGCATAGCCAAATATGCAATTGAAAATTATAGAATTAGATGTCATACAATCAAATACATTTTTTTTATTTATTTTTTACAAGCCACTCCCTCCAAGCATCAAATTTCAATGTATTTAAATCATTTTATCTCCCGACCTTCTTCTTCAACTTCTCATTTTCATCCTGAAATATTATACTCTAGAGTTCTAAGGGTTTCATTTTCTTTCTTCATAACTCTTTCCAGAATTTCAGACTCCATAAATTTTGGCTGCAATTTTTCAATTTTCCTTTCCAGTTTCCTTTTCTTTTTGCCTGAAAATTTTTGCTCCTGTGGTTCTTCCTCCTTTCCATTTGTTTTCAATTCCTGTATATGATCATACGCAGGCTGTTGTAAGATGTCATCTTCTTCCATTTTTTTCCCTTTTTAACCAAATTTAGTCTTTCTAGACCTCCTTTTATAGGTGGTAAAAATCTTATCCTTCCCAACTTCCTTAGTTTCTTCTCTTACCATTTTTCAGGTTTTTACACTGTTACTAGATGGAGCAAAGGTATTAGGTGTGTGCTTTGAAAAATCTTGTTCTACATCATCCACATCAACCAATAATTTTGGATCTTGTTGCCTTTCTTGTTCCTATTCATCTGATATAAATTCATTAGCAAGCATAAATCTTTTCCAGGATAATCCTATTTTCTACAATTCAAACTCAATTAAAATTTTCACCAAGCCCAAATGATATAAGTTCCTATCCATGTTACATCTTCGTTTTTGTATAGTTTTGAACATCTTAGTTAAACTATGCAGAAGAAAATATGGTAAACTTATAACACAGTCTCCCCTTAGATGGATCAGCAGTTTAATATGATAAGGATACACTATACTATATCTGCCCTCACATGTTATGAAGTTTTGAATCACATAGACTATTTCATCCCAAGGATGAATAAGCCAACTCCTATGAACTCTTGTCTTCCAATTAACTATCGATACTCTTGATTTAGATACAAAATGTGTCCAGGATTTCTCCTTAAACTGCTTGGTTTTGAAATATTTCTCTCCCTCTAGACTTATGCCTATAGCTTGGGAAATTATATCCTCTGAAACTCTAAAGGATAGGTTCCCTACTGTGGCTCTCTCTCCAGTGAAAGAAGAAGCAAATTCCCTGGTTGTTAACTCATTGTGTCCATTAAATTTTTCTAGAAAGACTAACCATTGTTTTGTTCTAAGGATGTCTACATAGTCTTTATGCAGTTTAGAAATATCAAATTGTTCCGGCTCTGTTCTATTTGCCATGAGAATTATTTTACTTTTTACCTTGCTCTGTAAGAAGAATTGACCAAGGATTTTGGAAAAAACTACCTAGTCCCACGCTGACCTAAATGTTGTTCTTATGCCTTGAATTTCTCATCTTTGTTGGATTAAAAATGGGTGTTGTCCTCAAATTGGAATCTCCTTCTCAATTCTCAGCTGGTCCAATGTAATTTCGTTCTTAAGACTCGTATGTTAACATTTCCATTTTCAACATACTCGTAGCTCTCCTTATTACGATTCACGCATGCCTCAGGGAGGGTTTCTCAGGCATTCAGGGTTTCTAGGAATAGAGCAAATGCTTTTCTACACTTTCGGGCTTTATCAAACACTCACTAATGAGCTCTTCACCTTTAGACACAACGTTCATTACTAATGAACCTTTCCTACAACGTTTAATAGTAATGAACCTCTCCTACAACACAATACTCAGTAATGATAAGCCTGGTGGATATAAGGAACGATCACATTCAAGTTTCATAAATGATGAGCTTCAACATGATGGCATGGTATGAAACTTGGCTGAGATCGTGAGTAACTACAAATCATTATATTCTCCTTTAATTACTTAAAACTATCCATTGATCCTTGTTATGATGACAATTTTCATTATATTTCCTTAGTACCCTTTTCAACCATCATCTAAACGTTTCATCATAACATATGTTTTTCGTCAAAAAAATCGGTTAAAAACAATGAAAAATTTTGCATGGCTATTTAAATCATTGAACCTGTACCTCATACCTTAGAAATGTTTGATGTGTGACTGTGTTTGACTAGATCTGACTAGGTTTGTTTTAGTGGATCTATTGGCACATTTGACTAATGTATTGGAGTATAGGCTTATGGATCGAAGTGTTATGTACAGGATAAAGAAATAGGATATATAGCTTAGGATGGATAGTTTTTAAGAGTAGGAATAAATTCTACAGGAATAGAATAATGAGTATAGGCTTAGGGATCAAGCTATTCAGCTGAGTGAAGGATAGGTTGAGTGAATATGATATAGGATAGGTTGAATGATTGAGAAACTGTAATGAATAAATATCATTAACCACTATTTAAAAATTGAAATTAATAAAATAAATTCAAGTATCAAAATGAAAATTTCTTACAGCCTTCAGATGTTTCCTTGTTGAAATTTAACCCTGCTTGACTTATTTCATGGTACAAGCATGACATAATTTGATGATGTCGTCTTATTCTTCTTAATAGGTCCATTCTAAAAAATTATCAAGCAACAGGTCCCTTTGTTGATGTGTTCTAAATTTAGATGGAACAAATCCTTCTTGAGAAATAATGAATACCAATCCTCTGTTGAAAAGTCCACTGAAAAATGAAAGTAAAACAAATTCCTTCCTCTGCTGTAATGAAATTCTGAAAATAAGGAGATGAAAAAGTATGAAAAAGTTCAAAATTTTCTCCTCCCCTACTAATCGTATGACTTGTCCTCAAGTCATCAATTTGAAATTCATATAGTCAAAGGATTTTATTTTGAAGTACAAAAGAAATAGAATTAATTCTTACTGGCCAATTCCTTGGTTTTCCTGTAAGAATTCGAGTTAGAGTGTTATGAAACTAGCTCAAGAAAAGATAGAAAATATAGATCAATGCCTTAGAATTTAGCCTCTTCGAGGGGGAAACCTCCTTTACATTACATAAATGAACAATTCTTGGATGATTCAAATGACAAAACCTCCTTTCTATATATAGGAGTCTATGGAGTCACAATTTAATCCAGCCAACCTAACAATAATAATATAAAGCCACAAAAATAACAATAGAGGGATTCTATGGGCACATTAATAACAATATGGGGTAATGGGGGCACAACAATATAAATAAGGGGTATAAGTACAATAGTAATGGGGTAGTAACTAGTATTATAGGGACCCAACATGCCCCTCTCCTTCAAAAAAGTGTTGTCCTCAACGCTTGAGTAGTTCAGGATACTTCTGCATAAAATTCTCATCCTCCCATGTGGAATCTTCAGCGGATAAGTTCTTCCACTTGATAAGGTACTCTGAAATTGATCGATTTGTAGCTGTCGAGTTCTTGTTTCTATAACTGCTTCCGGTTCCAATATAATTTTTCCTTCCTCGTCAAGTTCTGGCAATATTGTTTGAACTGGGAGCTTGTCGCCTATAACCTTCTTTAAGCATGAAACATGGAAAACTGGGTGCAATCGAGAAGTTGTAGGAAGCTCCAATTTGTATGCCATAGTACCAATCTTTTGCAACACCTTGTACGGACCATAATACTTTGGTGATAATTTATTATCCTTCTTAGCTTGCTTGAGGGACATTTGCTTATATGGTTGTAGCCGTAGGAATACCGAATCACCTACATCAAAACTTCTTTCACTGCGATGTTGATATGCCTGTTGTTTCATTCTATTCTGTGCCAACACGAGGTTATCCTTTAAGAGTTGGAGGACTTGTTGTTGATGTTCGATGTGATGTTCCACTGCCTGAACCTTAGAATTTTCTCTTAAATATGATGTGATGGATGGTGGTTGATACCCATAAAGTGCCATAAATGGGGTCATTTTTGTTGTTGTATGAAATGAAGTGTTATACCACCATTCAGCCAGAGGCAACCATTTGACCCATTGTGTCTGTTTATCATATACAAAGCAACGAAGATATCCTTCCAAACATTTGTTTACTATCTCAGTTTTCCCATCAGATTGAGGATGATAAGATGAGCTATGAGCTAACTGAGTACCAAGACAAGAAAATAATTGTGTCCAAAAATTTCCAGTGAAAATGGGATCTCTATCACTTACAATAATCTTTGGGTTTCCATGTAGCTTTTGAATTGTTTCCATAAATGCAGTAGAAACTGTACTGGCTTTAAATGAATGTGATAATGCACAAAAGTGTGCATACTTGGTAAGTCTGTCAACTACCACCATGATGACACTCTTTCCCTCGGACTTGGGTAAACCTGTGATAAAATCCATTGATACCTCCTCCCAACGTTGGCTTGGAATGGATAAAGGTTGTAATAGACCCGGTGTCTTAATTGTTTCAACTTTATTTTGTTGGCAAACCAAACATTCTGCGACAAACTTTTGAATATCTAATTTAAGGCCATCCCAAAAAAATTCCTTCTTAACCGTGTGGTAAGTTTTTAAAAATCTTGAGTGCCCTCCTAAGGGAGAAGTGTGCAATTCCATAAGAATCTTTTGTTTTAGCGGGGAATTCTTACAGAGGTATAAGCGATCTTTGTACCATAACGAATCATTTTTCCAGCTAAATGTATCAGACGTACTGGAATCTTGTTGTAGCTTTCAAATAAGTGCCCACACTTCTTCTTCATTCTTCCATTCCTCCCTTGCTTCATTTATCCAATCTAGTTGGATGATAGAAATAGCGCACAACAATGCTTCCACATCCTCATCCTTCCTTGAGAGTGCATCTGCCACCACATTTTGCTTCCCTTTTTTGTAGATGATTTCAAAGTCATAACCCAACATCTTTGTGACCCACTTTTGTTGCTCTTCAGAGGATAATCTTTGTTCTAAAAAGTATTTAAGGCTATCATGATCCGTTTTTACCTTGAAGTGTCTTCCCATTAGGTAGGGTCGCCATTTCTTAAGTGCATGGAGTATTGCCAACATTTCCTTCTCATAAATAGCTTTGCTTAGAAACTTTCCCTTGATTGGACGACTTTCAAAAGCAATGGGTCTTTCATCTTGCATTAGAACCGCACCAATTCCATTTCCTGAAGCATCACATTCCATAATAAAGGTTTTTGTGAAGTCCAGTGTAGCTAAGACCGATGCTTGGCACATTGCCTCTTTAAGATGTTCAAAGGCCTTTGTTGCTTCCAGAGTCCATGAAAATGCATCTTTCTTCAATAATGTCGTTAGAGGTGCTGCTATTCTCCCATAATTCTTAAAAACTTGCGATAATACCCTGTCAACCCAAGAAATCCGTGCAAATGCTTTATGGATTTGGGGATTTTCCATTCCTTAATGGCTTTAATTTTGGTAGGGTCTACCTTAACTCCTTCATGAGATACAATATGAACCAAATATTCCACCTCCTGGACTCCAAAGAAACATTTGGATCTTTTGGCATATAATTGTTTCTCTTCCAATAGTTGTAGCACCCTGTCAACATGTTCAACATGATCCTTCCAAGACTTGTTGTAGATAAGTATATCATCAAAAAATACTAACACAAATTTTCTAAGGAATGGTTTGAAAATTGAATTCATCAAACCTTGAAATGTTGAAGGTGCATTGGTAAGGCCAAAAGGCATGACCAAAAATTCATAATGACCCTCATGAGTTCTAAATGTCGTTTTCGGAATGTCTTCAATCTTCATTCTGATTTGATGATATCCTGAACGAAGATCCAACTTGGTGAAGTAAATTGATCCATGCAATTCATCCAGTAGTTCATCAATGACAGGAATGGGGAACTTATCTTTAATAGTGAGCTTGTTGAGCTCCCTATAATCAGGACACATGCGCCATGATCCATCCTTCTTGTGCACCAATACTACTGGAGCAGAGAAAGAACTTTGACTCAGTTGAATTATACTAGCCTCTAGCATTTCTGCAACCATACGTTCAATTTCACTTTTTTGGACATAGGGATATCTGTACGGCCTGATGTTTGGAGGAACACTTCCTGGAATCAGATGAATAGCATGATCATGATCACGCATAGGTGGGAGACCTTTGGGAGTCTCAAATACCTTGGAATGATTGTCCAGGACTTTTTGGAGATCTGGAGAAATAGATGATTCTAATGTGGAAACATCTAGCGAACCTAATTGTGCAATTACACCCCTTTGCTCCTTCTTTAGAAGCTTTGTCATACCATTAGAGCTGATTATCTTTCCTGGTTTCCCTGCAATACCCCTTAATTCAACTTCCTTTCCTTCCACAGAAAATTTGATGAAAAGTTCTTGAAAATTAAAAGCTATTGTACCCAAGGATTGTAGCCATTGGACTCCTAGTACAACATCAACACCTCCCATTGGAATGGAAAGCATTGGGCTAGTCAATACATATTCTCCCATGGATAGCTTGATATTATGGCACTTTCCAGAGCAATTTATTGTTCCTCCATTTGCAATCATCACTTGACACTCTGGTGCTGGATATAGGAAGCAATTCAATTCTTTTGCTACCCTACAATGAATAAAATTGTGGGTGCTTCCTGAATCAATCAACACTATCACCTTTTTCTTCTTGATTTGTCCTTCTATCTTGATGGTTTGAGGAGTGGTAATTCCTGCCAATGCATTACAAGATATGGTCGGATTTATTTGTTCTTCATCTAGGCTTTGTTCCTGGAGCATATCCTGTTCTTTTGACCTTTCTTGCTCCTTTTCTTCTTCCTCTTCACAATCTATGTAGAATAATTTCTTCTCAGCACACTTATGACCTTTAGTGTATTTGATATCACAACTATAACAAAGCCCGTTTTCTCTTTTTTCTTCCAATTGTTGTGGTGTCAACCTTATAGGTTGTGGAAGACTAGGGGCAACTGCACTTCCGTCTTTATAGTTGTGAGTGGTATGCTTCCTGGTTGCCATAATTTTGCTTTCCATTTTTCTTGCTAACCTGAATGCCTTCTCTAATGAATCAGGTTCCCAAAGTCGAACATCATGTTGGATATTATCCTTTAAAGACCCTATGAACACATCAATCCTATGCTGCTCTGGAATATCTTTTACCCTTATGTTCAATTTTTGGAACTCCTCAATGTGCTCCATTATTGAACCCTTTTGTTTGAGACTTATCAATTGGCTAAAAAAAGTGTTGCTTTTTGTATCCTCATAATGTGCTATCAATTCTTCCATAAAAATTGCCCAAGTGATAAATTGTTTACGAGAGCAAAGCCATTGATACCATACAAATTGATTTGGTTCCAAATATAAAGTTGCCATACGTACCTTTTGTGTGTTTTGCACATTATTGAGATCGAAGAACTGCTCCATCTGTAATATCCATGTGGCGAGATCCTTGCCATCAAACTTCCTCATATCGATTTTTGGAATATGGTGGGTCTTCGATCCAACATTAGAGTCTATGGAATCATGATTAACATTTCTTTTGTTCACATCATGAGTTTCCTTTACAACCTTTTCACCATTAGTAAGTATTTCTTGTAGAAAATTTGTCAAATCTGTCTTCAAATCTGCCATGTCTGTCTTCAAATCCGTCCTCAAATCTGTCTTTAGATCATCCATCTTAGCTTCCATGCCCTTTATCTTAGATTCCACGCCATTTATCTTAGCATCTGTTAGATTTTGTGAGCGTGACATTTGTTGCACTTGTTCTTGTAATTTTGATATATCATGTAGCATTTCTTCCTCTTCTTCATGAGTCATGCTAGAGCTTTCAGGTTCCTTACTAGGTGTTTGCATTTTCTTTCCTCGGGGCATCAGTTACCGATAATAATGCTTTACTATGCCCTTTGAATTCCTTCAAACCAAGCTTATGCAAAAATAAAAAATAAAAACTACACACCTTTTTTTACTTTGTAGAAGCCTGATATTGAATCTGATGTATCTCTGTAATTTCGAATCATCCAGTTCTGAAATTGTGACCTATAGTAGCCTTCTATGTCCTCTTTCCAATGCCACTAGTCTGAACCAAATTGGATTCTCCAAGAAAGAGTTATGCACAATCTCCCGCAGTGACCTGATTATAGACTAGTTCAGTAGAGCTAACTTGTATGAAGTGCCACGTGTCACTGTTTCAACCTTTGACTTTGAAAAATATATAAAAGAAAGCTACAGTCCGTCCTCTTTCTGTAACTTCTTACGAAATTTCAATCCGATGCTCAGAAAGCAAGTTATGACGATTTTCCCCAGGTCACCTGTTTTGAGTGTAATTCAGGATTCTGCAAAAAGACCAACTTCCTAAGATCATATCTCCGAAATATCACGCGAAATGCTCTGAAATTCGGACCCAAGGTTCAACATGCTTTCTTCTCAAATGGGTTTTTTTTGTGACTTCTGAAACATCACAGAAAAAAAGTTATAGCGAAAATTCCACGATGACCTGTTTCGAGCAGCGAAACCCTAGAATCCAAAGCTTGATACCAAATGTTATGAAACCAGCTCAAGAAAAGATAGAAAAGATAGATCAACGCCTTAGAATTCAGCCTCTTCGAGGGGGAAACCTCCTTTACATTACATAAATGAACAATTCTTGGATGATTCAAATGACAAAACCTCCTTTCTATATATAGGAGTCTATGGAGTCACAATTTAATCCAGCCGACCTAACAATAATAATATAAAGCCACAAAAATAACAATAGAGGGATTCTATGGGCACATTAATAACAATATGGGGGTAATGGGGGCACAACAATATAAATAAGGGTATAACTACAATAGTAATGGGGTAATCACTAGTATTATAGGGACCCAACATAGAGTGTGCCAGAGTTTGGTTTTCACATCTAAACTGTTAATGTTTTATTTTTTTATTTTTTTATTTTATTTTATTTTTTATTACCCTTTTTTAACTTTAAAGTAGAAAAATAACTAAGGCATAGATATCACAACAGACTGTTGTACTATCTGAACCTCATTTTGCTATGTCACTGTTTTCATGAAATCTTCTTTGTTTATAGACTTATGGTAGATCTTCAGCTTGTGTCCATTTACTATAAATGTTGGTCCACTTGGTCAATGGTTTCGAGTTTGACTGATCCATTCTGGAAAACTTCAATAATTTCATAAGGGCCCATCGAGTGTGTTGTAAATTTGGCTTTATAATCTTTAAATTTGGAATCAAATAGTAGAGCCCAGTCACCAACTTTAAACTCCTTGATTAATTTATCATGCCATTGTTGTCTCTGTTGCTGGATCAATGTTGTCATTTTTATTGCTTGTTGTCTCATCTCATCCAACTAATTCAATTGCATAATTCTTTCCTATTGTGCTTTAGAGAAATTAATGCCTAAATTTGCAACCAATTTGTAAGTATCTGTTGTGTAGAAAAGGCCCCGTGTAATGGTTTTGGGGCTCAAAAGCCCACAATTTTGGGTAAAGGCATGGTAAAGACTCCGCGAGATGTGTAGAGCGCAAAGTGTAATGAGTCAAGTCAAAAGGTTGTCTGCCGAAAGATAATGTAAAATAATTCACCCTGCCCATGGTCCACAGACCATGGAAATGTATAAATGGAGCAAGGCTATAGAATTAGGTGTTAGTTTTTGGGTATGTACTTTTGGATCTAGAATGTAATGGGTTTTTGAAGAAAGAAGTTTTGAAGTGTCTATAAGTCCAAGTCGAGGGTGTTGGTGGGTAGATAGAGGCTCTGTAGCTGTGTGCGCAGATGCCTGGTAGAGTCCGCAGCTGTCTGAGTGGACCCCTACAGCTGAGTGCACACGGCAGATCTGGTTGTATTAGCAAAAGAATTGAATAAAGATAAGTTGGTTATGAAATACTGTGTTGAATCTGAAATATTATGGATCTGGTTTATTTATGGTTGATATATCTGTTTGATCTGTGCACTTACGCTTATATTATGAGTTTATGCAAACCTATAACTTTTCTGAGTGCGCCGAACTGGTTATCTCTATTAAATGTGTGCTTAAAGACCATAAAATGTAGATCTGACCGATAACAGCTCATTATTAATAAGTATTAAGGAATTTCCTTGTTCCGGATCTACGCGGAAGCAGAGTGGCGCGAGGCCACAGAACATGCGAACCCTCTAGACCACATCAAGACATCCCAAGGGTGTGGAAACCTAGTTCCAGCACCCTCCCCTACTACCCTGGGCGAGACCTCAGTCCGCGCTCCGCAGGCTGTTTCTGAAAGGGTCATTAGCTACGGGATTTGTTTGGCTTAATAACTCTTTCGAACCTCGGTGAGGACCCAATAAGCCAACAAATGGTTCCATTGTCGGGACCGGGATCTGCCTAAGGGATGTCTAATGTCGGAACACTAGAACCCTACAAATAAAGAGCTTGAAGATTGGTTGGATCAAAAGCTTCACGAGTTTGTGGTTCAGGAAAACAAAAATTCATGGATATCAGAAGAAATGTGGTTGGATCGTTACATATACACAGAGATCCATGAGATCTTCTTTGCGTTATTCTCAATAGAGTTGTACGAGTTGATCACGAGGCTAGCTGACAGCATAGGAAGGTGCAGGTTAGATCAACCCATAGTGTGGACCCCAGAATTTGTGTGCAGGCTAGAAGCATCTCAAGATAAAATCTTGTGCGCAGTAGATCACTAGTTGGATCGGATAATAGGAGGGTTCATCACTAAGTTCGTGATAGACACAACTGTGAGCTATAGTGAAGAAGAAAGGCGTTTTCTCCAAAGACCGCGAGGTAAGTACATCAAATCGTTGAATACTTGGATTAATATGTTGTTATGTGAAGAACGGATTATGCGAGTTTATTGATGTTTGGCATAACACGGAGCAGAAGAGGCTACTGAGGAACCGAAGGATTAGAAAACAGCCCTCTAGTTTCTATCTCGCGAGAAAGCAAGGAAGAACTCGTGGGGTTCTCTCCGAGAAGCGCAATTCGATTGATCGGGCAGCGCATCCCACTGATACCACCACTGTCCATGCCATCACCTACTTCTCCTGCATTGAAACCATCTTCGTCAACCCCACATCCGCCACCACCGAAGGTTGCGATGGGAAGGGCAGTCAAGTTGCCGATATTTAGAGGTGTAGGAAATGAGGAACCAGGTTAGTTCTAGTTTGTGGTAAGGGATGTATGGGAAGCCCAAGGTATAACAGATGACAACATCAAAAAGGTGACTCTGGTTAGCATGTTGCAGGACCGAGCATTGATGTGGTATATAAAGTACTCAAGTGAGACCATCCGAATGCAGGAATAGCGGCGATCGAGGATGCGTTGACCAGGGAGTTTAGTCAACCGAAATCGGAGATGCAGTCGGTCATTGGATTCAAGGAGAGCACAATGTTACCTGGTGAAACCCCCTAGGATTTGGATCAGAGATTGAAAAGCACAATCCGTGAGGCTAACATGATGTTGACAGATGCGTAGCATTGCATGTGGTTTGTGGCATCTTTGACACCACCTCTGAGGATGGCGCTATCACAGCTAAAGATCTCAACCCAAGCCGAAGCACTAGAGACAACAATGAGGTTGCACGAAACTCCAATACAGGATCCACAGTTGGGAGTTCAGTAAATCCAACTGCAAATACAATAACTATGCTTAGAGATGCAAAATTTGAAACAAGGATAGGTGCCTTGGTCAGAAGTGCGCAAAGAGGTGTGGTGTATCAAATGTAAGGGCCAGGGCCACTATAAGGATCCCTATCCAGTCTTTATGAACTATATGGCTGCGGGGGGACCAATACCATTGCGACAAGAGGTATAGGTTGGGCCAAGCGTGGCACCTACACTCTGGTGTGCGATCTGTTAGGTGGGAGGAAAGCATGCCACATACAATTGTCATCTATTACAGAACTTGAGACAACCCCCCCAGCAGTTATTCTACAACTTTTGTAGGACAATTGGCCACAATGAAAGAAACTGCCAAAGTTATGAGTTATTGATGGATCAAACACCTGATTATAGAATGCAGATGGAGGCGCGTGGCAGGATCCCGCTGCAGCAATAGCACAGGGCAGATTTCAAGGATGCAGACGAGGATGAGGGGAATGGGACCCAGATGTGGATGGGGACAAATAATCTGCTATAATTGTGGGGGACCAGGGCATTATGCGCGTAATTACACAAACCCTACCAGAGCCTATTTCCCGTATTTTACCAGTTTGACCATGAAGCAGTCGATTTCCCCACGCTAATTGCTTAGATGCGGGAAAAAGGGGTGCTTACGGCTACGCCCACTCAGAACATCCAAATGATGAAGGCTGAGCCGTGCAAGGAAGATCCTAACGTGAATATGATGCTCAAAAGTGGTGTGAGTATAGGAGAAGATAAGGGGAAGAAACCAGAGAGGATGCACAGGTTCGTAGGGCCCCTACAAAACAACTAGAATTTGACTTGGAGTGCGCAAAAGAAACATTTATGGAAGCCAAGAAGAGCTTTGCGGAAGCTTCTATGTCGGGCAGCAAGGAGTAAACGGAGCCGGAAAGGGATACTTCTATGCTAATTACGTTCTTAGAGACATGCATGAAGCTACTAAGGGATACTAACACGGTGAAGGGATTGCAAGATTTGATAACCAGGTGCGTAGGATCGGATGAACCTCGAATGGTCCGTAAGTTAGGCAAGCATGTGTTGCACACTGGATGGGAAATGCGATTGATTGCCCAGATCGGGGACTATGAGATGGATTAAGTTGTTCTGGACTTGGGGTCAGATGCAAATGTTCTACCCAAACAAACATGGGAGCGCATGGGTAGGCCTGCACTACAATGGTCTCCTATCCAATTACGGATGGCGAATCAACAAAAGATCTTGCCTATGGGAAGACTGCAAGGAGTTACAGTAGATAGTGATGGTGTAAGTACACAAAACCGATTTTGAGGTCATAGAAATTATGGTTGACAGTAACCCATATCCTGCATTGTTAGGAATAGACTGGGCAACGGATATGAATGGAGTCATCAACCTAAAGAAACGAAAAATGATATTCGAGAAAAAATCTCTCTGAGTGGTGCTTTCGCTGGACCCAGTCGAAGGGATGCGTTATACTGAACCAGTGCGTGATGAGGGCAACGACGATGAACTGGACTATATCTACTAGATCACAACGTAGGATCAGGACCGAGTGAATCTGACAACGAACGGAAGAATCTCATGGGACCATGACAGTTCCTGCACCTCAGACTCAGATGAAGAGATTGAGCGATGGCAGAACCGATTGCATGAGGTAATGACACTAAACTATAACAGGATGGTTAGGGAGCGACCCATTGATGCCACGAAGGAGGAGGAGCCAGTCGACCAATGCGAAGTGACGAATATGAGACAAAAGCCACGCGATGCCCCGCAGAGCCACCACGTGCGACAATTGCTCAAAAATGGAGTACATGCCCAAAGATTCGGCAAAAGAGGCACGGATGTCGGAGGCAAGTGCACGTACGGGTTAGAGGGAAATCCAATTCGCTAGTGGTCCACGATAAAGTTAGGAGGGGAACAGGGGGAAGCATGCTCAGCGTCCGCTCAAGAAAAATATCCACTAGGAAGTTGCAGATACCACGAGTTCGATGGGCCTATAATAGAAGGGAGGCACAGATGAGAGTGTAAATAATTAAACAGGAGGGAGCCTAGAATAAGCGGGATAGTAACAGGCCTCACGAAATTAAAGAACTATGGGCATGGCTAAGAAAGAAAAGCGCGCTAGTCGGGGAGGGAATCAACAAGATGAAAAGTAGCGATACCCATGAAGGCCGCACGAGTTTGCACATAAGGGAATCAGCCCCAATCGGTTATCCCACAGAACGAGAATGAGCCACGACCCTGCTATCATGGCTGCACCCGCACCTACGGAAGGTTACACCCCACACAATTGCGCACGAGGAACTAACAGCTTCAAAGACACTTGGAAGGTTCTTGCAGCCCGGGCTAGCATAAAAAAAATGCACCAGGGGTGCGTCCACCTGACTAGCTATAGACATCATATTCTCAGTACCCCAAGCAGTTGAAAGAAGGCGCAGGACTATAAACAAGTCTGTAGGAGGCCAACACAGCAAAAGGGTTCGGTACAGAGTCATTCAGTCCACAAGATCGCGGCTTCGCCCGACGGACGGTGCTATCGTGCGGAAAGGTCGAGAGGTGACCGTTAACACCACTGTTCCTGACAAGAAAGTCGAGTTACGTCAGGGAGGAGCGAGCGGCGGGCCATTAAGACGAAAGTTCCAAGCTAGATACGAAAAGATCTGCCGCCTAGACATTGTTAATAGACTAGAAAGGGAGGGAAGGGATCCATTCAAAATTACATGTTCCTCTAACAACCTATGGACGACATGAGGATATTTGAGATTTGAACCAGTAAAGACCAACAAACACTTGGCTACCTGGTATTCCATGAGTAGCATGGCAAGAAACCAAGCACGGTTCGCGGAAGAACTATACTCAACCCAGGAGGAGCTAGATGAAGCCACCACGGTCCCCGAACTCCCAAAATCCCCATGCACCCCATAGGCTTGGAAAAACAAGCAGACGATGGGGCCAGTTAGGATATCACTGAGATTTAATAAGCTATCAGAAGCTGAAAAGGGCAAAGTAATCACGACCAAACCTGAGGAGGACGACGAATATTTACAAGCTTTGATCGATCAGATTGACGCACAAGATGAGGATGAAGAGGATGCTTTCCAAATCCCTTTACGACCCCCATATATCTCCCCGTGGACCGGGACGGCCAAGATACCGAAGGACTTGGACGCTGCAAAGAATACGCTCCAGACCTCGCTTCTTCCGGATGAGATAAGGTTCGATGGGTTGCCGCCGGGCAGAGTTCCGAGCATCAAGTTCGAAGACTGGGACCTTGTAGACAGCGAAAAGTTCCCCGAATTGGCCGAAGACAAATTACTGCCACAAAAGTGGTTACTAGGTGTGGAGAAGGCGAGCTTACTTAATCTAAGATGGCTACCTCACTATCACCGCGCGGTCCTCACCATATTTGTTATCCGACAGTTACTGTGTTTGGTACATTATGGGTATCTCTGGTTGGAGGAGCCGATTCCTATCACAACTGATTTAGTACATTGATTACCCACTTGCCTGTAAAAGGGAATGACCCCACAAACATAGCAAGAACAAGTAGCGATGTGGGTCTCACCAAAATAATGAAGGCCAAATATAAGTTGGAGAAGCGAAAGCAGGGGTATGCAATAGCAAGCATCAAAGATCAAGGGGTGTGAATCACGACCCAGTTATTATCCGGTAAAATAATGAGGAAATGTCGTGTAGATGAGGTGCCAGCTCCTGTCATTGTGCTTACAGAACAGTGCACGAATGGGGTTCAGTTCAACTGGGCACAGTTCTTATGCGAAGAATTTTTGACAAATTGTCAGGAAGCACATGACAAAGGTAAGACATTTTATTATGCATGGTTACTACTATCCATCCTTCTGGTTGCAGGAGAACTATCGCAGGGTAGCCAGTTTCCCAGCATTGGAGATAGCCTACTGGAAGCAGTGTGGTATACCTTGCTCTGGGCTACAAAGGATGCAGCAAGGGTTTTTGACATCAAGATTTTTTGGACCTTCATGGAGGGGAGTATCTGGACACAGATCGCTCGCAAGCCACAGATGTCTCCACCAATCTATGGAAATTTGTAAAGCACGACCAAGTTCAAAGTGGACATGCATAACTTATATATCTGGGCACAGAAGGATCCCAAGAGAGCATGGGTCACGCTTCTGTTCATTGCAACAGACGATGCTATTTACGAGGTATTAGCAACATGATCTCCAGACTGGAGTGCCCCAGACAAGGTTGTACTAGAAAGAACGGCAATGCAGCAGTGAAAAAAGGAACTCCAGCAGCAACTCAATCAATTGGCCGAAAATACCTGTTAGGGACAACAGGAAGCTTCGCAGAAGGAGGAAACCAAGGAAGTGATAGCCAAATAAATCACGGCAGATTAGGAAATGGCCTCAGAACAGGACATGCAACAGGAAAAGGAGATATAGGCATGCACAAACCATATTACAGAATCACCCCAGGTCAAGCGACCGCGTAGCAAGGAATCACCGCATGCACGCAAAAAGTAAAGACAACAAAATATTTGGAAAAACAGTTTATTGACAGCAACAAACTAGCGAGTAATATCCTTACCGATGCATGGATGGACCTAATCACAGAGCTGACAACTATGTTGGGGAGATCCGAGCACAGTTGTAGATGTTACAGGTGCGACCCCCCAGCGGGGTAATCCTAAAATTAATAGAGGACATAGCCGCAGCTGAGCAGATGGTGTGCACCAATACAATGAACACCTTAGCATTGCCAGCAAGCACTGTCTTAGCAGAAGTAGAGGGAGACGTGCGAAGTTGGGGCTTGAATCTGGTCGCTCTTCCTAAAGAAACCCTGTACCAAATACAAGATGGGTAACCACTGAGCTTCGAGCTAGGGAAGGCTGCACCCTCCAAACATTGATGGAGCACAAGGCAAATCTGGAGCAGGTTAGTCTCCAGTGAGATGACTTGATCACACACAATCAGGAAGTGGAACAAGCCATGATGTAAGCTTGCAGCAAGGTACCAGAGTTACAACAAGTAGAAACCGAAGCATGAGAGTTGCAGTAGGCTTATGACACAATCCGAGGGATTGTGCAGATGATCGCTATCACATAGAGGTTGGCTAAAATGAAGGAGGCCCAGGCTCTCAAGGCACAAGTTGACACGGTGCAACAAAAGGAGGCAATGCTTAAAGAATGCATCTAGCCTTGGCTTGATGAAGCATTCGTGGTCTCCACAGCCATCGAAGGAAAGTTAGCGCATATGTAGGTAGTAGGTGATCTCAGACAGGCAATTGCAAGTGATACGGATGCATCAACGACTCACGTAGAACAGGCACAAAGGATAGTGGCAGAGTTTGTTGCAAACACAAGCAACGTGCAAAAATTGTTGACCGACCTCCGTGCGAAGATTACTGCACCAACCGAGTAACTCAGGACAAGTCACGATGATTGTGTTGCGGACTGTTGCATAGCAAAAGCCCCGCATAATGGTTTTGGGGCTCAAAGCCCGCGATTTTGGGTAAAGGCATGGTAAAGACTCCGCGAGATGCACGAAGTGCGAAGTGTAATAAGTCAAGTCAAAGGGTTGTCCGCCCAAAGATAATGTAAAATAATTCGGCCCTACCCATGGTCCGTGGACAATGGAAATGTATAAATAGAGCAAGGCTATAGAGTTAGGGGTCAGTTTTTGGGTATATACTTTTGGATCTGGAATGTAATGGGTTTTTGAAGAAGGAAGTCTTGAAGTGTCTGTAAGTCTGAGTCAAGGGTGTTGGTGGGTAGATAGAGGCTCTGCAGCTGTGTGTGCAGAGGTCTTGTAGAGTCCGCAGCTGTGTGTGCAGACCCCTGCAGCTGAGTGCATAGGGCAAATCTAGTTGTATTAGCGAAAGAATTGAATAAAGATAAGTTGGTTATGAAATACTATGCTGAATCTGAAATATTGTGGATTTGGTTAATTTATGGTTGATATATTTGTTTGATCTGTGTGCTTATGCTTATATTATGAGTTTATGCAAACCTATAACTTTTCTGAGTGTGCGAACCGGTTATCTCTATTAAATGTGTGCTTAGAGACCGTGAAACATAGATCTGATCGATAACAACTCATTAATAATAAGTATTAAGCAATTTCCTTGTTCCAGATCTACGCGGAAGCAGAGAGGCGTGAGGTCACAGGACGACGCGTGAACCCTCCAGACCACATCAAGACATCCCAAGGGTGTGGAAACCTGTTTCCAGCACCCTCCCCTGCTACCTCGGGTGCCTCAATCCACGCTCCGCAGGCTGTTGCCGAAAGGGCCGGTAGCTGCGAGATTTGTTTGGCTAAATAACTCTTCCGAACCTGGGTCAGGGCCCAATAAGCCAAAAATATGTATTTGAAATTCTATTAGCATCATGACTTCTTTGCCATACACCAGCTGATAAGGTGTAAACCCTGTTGTGTTTTTCCATGTGATTCTATAATCCCAAAGTGCCTCATTGAGCTTCTCTACCCAAGCTTTTCTGTTTTTTGCCATTGTTTTAGTCATGATCCCTTCCAGTGTCTTGTTTGTAGATTCCACTTGGCCATTGGCCTATGGATGGTAGGGTGTACTCCTTCTGTGTTTGATTTTGTACTTGTCAGTGATGTCTTGAACCAATCTAGAAGTTAATTGAGTCCCTTGGTTTGTTACTATTTCTCTGGGCACTCCATATCTAACAAATATTTCTTCAAAAAGGAAATTAACTATTGTTTGCTCAGTTGCCCTCACAAGTGCCTTTGCTTCTGCCCATTTAGTCACATAATCTGTACATACTAAGATGTACTTTTTACCCTTGGAAGGTGGATTAATGGGTCCAAAAATTCCAAAACCCATTTTTCAAATGGCTCTAGATGTACTTGTGGCTGTAGTGGCATCTCATATGAGGTAGTTGTTCTACCCATGCGTTAGCAGCTATCGCAACTTCTCACATACTTCTTTGAATCTTTGAAAATTGATGGCCAGTAATAGCCAAGGCTAAGGATTTTGTGTGTTGTCCTCTGGCTGCAAAATGGCCACCACAAGGTTCATCATGACAGGATTTTAGTATGTCAATAATTTCATCCTCTCTGATACATATTATAATAATTAAATCATAACTAGTATAAAACAATTCTCCATTAACCCATGAATATCTTGCACTTTTCTTAATCAACCTTTTCTTCTCGCTTGAGCTGAATGATGGAGGTATCTTCCATATGGACAAGTAATTAGCTAAATCAGCATACCATTGTGTTAATATTGAAATTGCAAATAAATGTTCATCGGGAAATGAATCTTCAACTGGAACAACTTCACCTGGATTTTGTAGTCTTGAAAAGTAATTTGCTACCGGGTTTTCTTTCCCTGGTCTGTCCAGCACTGCGAGATTAAATTTTTAATAATAATAATAACCATCTTGTGATCCTTCCATTAGTTATAGGTTTGTTCATTAATTATCTAATGACAAAGTGGTCAGTGTGAACAAATACTTCATAACCAGTTATGTAGTGACGAAAATATTTGACAACATGTATGATTGCAAGCATTTCCTTCTCAATACTGTGTAGTTGAGTCCCGCAGGAATCAGATTTTTACTGAAGTAAACGACATAAGTTAAAGCATCTTCTTTCTGCCCTAATGAAGCCCTACTGCTGTATCGGATGCATCAATGGAGATGTGAAAAGGTGAAGTCCAATTGGGTCCCCTCAAAACTGGAGTTGTGGACAATTTCTTTTTAAGTTTCTCAAAAGCATTTGACAAGCATCATTCCAATTGAAAGATACATATTTTGCGAGAAGCTTAAACAAAGGCAAAGCTATCTTACTGAAGTTTTCAATAAATATCCTATATTAGCTTGCATAACGAAGAAATCTTCTTACATCTTTTTGATTTGTTGGAATTGAAAATTTGACAATATTTGAATTTTGGTTTGATCTACCTTGATTCCCTCGGAAGAAACATGATGTCATAAGACTATTTCCTCATTCAACATCAAATAACATTTTTCATTGCTTAAAGACAAGTTGGTTTCTATACGTCGTTTCAAAACTTTTTCAAGATGTTGCAAAGAATGGTCAAAGGAATCACCATATACTAAACAATCATCCATATATACTTCAACACATTCATGAACCAGATCAGAAAATATTGCTAATACTCTCTCTCAAATGTTGTTGGAGCATTGCACAAGCCAAATGTAAAATTTGTAGGCATATGTGCCGAGGGAAAAGTAAATGTTGTTTTGTCTTGGTCTTCTAAGGCTA
>CM062818.1:1417497669-1417549778 GCA_031772625.1 Pinus tabuliformis | reverse complement strand
GGGCCCATCGAGTGTGTTGTAAATTTGGCTTTATAATCTTTAAATTTGGAATCAAATAGTAGAGCCCAGTCACCAACTTTAAACTCCTTCTTGATTAATTTATCATGCCATTGTTGTCTCTGTTGCTGGATCAATGTTGTCATTTTTATTGCTTGTTGTCTCATCTCATCCAACTAATTCAATTGCATAATTCTTTCCTATTGTGCTTTAGAGAAATTAATGCCTAAATTTGCAACCAATTTGTAAGTATCTGTTGGGTAGAAAAGGCCCCGTGTAATGGTTTTGGGGCTCAAAAGCCACAATTTTGGGTAAAGGCATGGTAAAGACTCCGCGAGATGCGCAGAGCGCAAAGTGTAATGAGTCAAGTCAAAGGGTTGTCTGCCGAAAGATAATGTAAAATAATTCACCCTGCCCATGGTCCACAGACCATGGAAATGTATAAATGGAGCAAGGCTATAGAATTAGGTGTCAGTTTTTGGGTATGTACTTTTGGATCTAGAATGTAATGGGTTTTTGAAGAAAGAAGTTTTGAAGTGTCTATAAGTCCAAGTCGAGGGTGTTGGTGGGTAGATAGAGGCTCTGTAGCTGTGTGCGCAGATGCCTGGTAGAGTCCGCAGCTGTCTGAGTGGACCCCTACAGCTGAGTGCACACGGCAGATCTGGTTGTATTAGCAAAAGAATTGAATAAAGATAAGTTGGTTATGAAATACTGTGTTGAATCTGAAATATTATGGATCTGGTTTATTTATGGTTGATATATCTGTTTGATCTGTGCACTTACGCTTATATTATGAGTTTATGCAAACCTATAACTTTTCTGAGTGCGCCGAACTGGTTATCTCTATTAAATGTGTGCTTAAAGACCATAAAATGTAGATCTGACCGATAACAGCTCATTATTAATAAGTATTAAGGAATTTCCTTGTTCCGGATCTACGTGGAAGCAGAGTGGCGCGAGGCCACAGAACATGCGAACCCTCCAGACCACATCAAGACATCCCAAGGGTGTGGAAACCTAGTTCCAGCACCCTCCCCTACTACCCTGGGCGAGACCTCAGTCCGCGCTCCGCAGGCTGTTTCTGAAAGGGTCATTAGCTACGGGATTTGTTTGGCTTAATAACTCTTTCGAACCTCGGTGAGGACCCAATAAGCCAACAAATGGTTCCATTGCCGGGACCGGGATCTGCCTAAGGGATGTCTAATGTCGGAACACTAGAACCCTACAAATAAAGAGCTTGAAGATTGGTTGGATCAAAAGCTTCACGAGTTTGTGGTTCAAGAAAACAAAAATTCATGGATATCAGAAGAAATGTGGTTGGATCGTTACATATACACAGAGATCCATGAGATCTTCTTTGCGTTATTCTCAATAGAGTTGTACGAGTTGATCGCGAGGCTAGCTGACAGCATAGGAAGGTGCAGGTTAGATCAACCCATAGTGTGGACCCCAGAATTTGTGTGCAGGCTAGAAGCATCTCAAGATAAAATCTTGTGCGCAGTAGATCACTAGTTGGATCGGATAATAGGAGGGTTCATCACTAAGTTCGTGATAGACACAACTGTGAGCTATAGTGAAGAAGAAAGGCATTTTCTCCAAGGACCGCGAGGTAAGTACATCAAATCGTTGAATACTTGGATTAATATGTTGTTATGTGAAGAACGGATTATGCGAGTTTATTGATGTTTGGCATAACACGGAGCAGAAGAGGCTACTGAGGAACCGAAGGATTAGAAAACAGCCCTCTAGTTTCTATCTCGCGAGAAAGCAAGGAAGAACTCGTGGGGTTCTCTCCGAGAAGCGCAATTCGATTGATCGGGCAGCGCATCCCACTGATACCACCACTGTCCATGCCATCACCTACTTCTCCTGCATTGAAACCATCTTCGTCAACCCCACATCCGCCACCACCAAAGGTTGCGATGGGAAGGGCAGTCAAGTTGCCGATATTTAGAGGTGTAGGAAATGAGGAACCAGGTTAGTTCTAGTTTGTGGTAAGGGATGTATGGGAAGCCCAAGGTATAACAGATGACAACATCAAAAAGGTGACTCTGGTTAGCATGTTGCAGGACCGAGCATTGATGTGGTATATAAAGTACTCAAGTGAGACCATCCGAATGCAGGAATAGCGGCGATCGAGGATGCGTTGACCAGGGAGTTTAGTCAACCGAAATCGGAGATGCAGTCGGTCATTGGATTCAAGGAGAGCACAATGTTACCTGGTGAAACCCCCTAGGATTTGGATCAGAGATTGAAAAGCACAATCCATGAGGCTAACATGATGTTGACAGATGCGTAGCATTGCACGTGGTTTGTGGCATCTTTGACACCACCTCTGAGGATGGCGCTATCACAGCTAAAGATCTCAACCCAAGCCGAAGCACTAGAGACAACAATGAGGTTGCACGAAACTCCAATACAGGATCCACAGTTGGGAGTTCATAAATCCAACTGCAAATACAATAACTATGCTTAGAGATGCAAAATTTGAAACAAGGATAGGTGCCTCGGTCAGAAGTGCGCAAAGAGGTGTGGTGTATCAAATGTAAGGGCCAGGGCCACGATAAGGATCCCTATCCAGTCTTTATGAACTATATGGCTGCGGGGGGACCAATACCATTGCGACAAGAGGTATAGGTTGGGCCAAGCGTGGCACCTGCACTCTGGTGTGCGATCTGTTAGGTGGGAGGAAAGCATGCCACATACAATTGTCATCTATTACAGAACTTGAGACAACCCCCCCAGCAGTTATTCTACAACTTTTGTAGGACAATTGGCCACAATGAAAGAAACTGCCAAAGTTATGAGTTATTGATGGATCAAACACCTGATTATAGAATGCAGATGGAGGCGCGTGGGCAGGATCCCGCTGCAGCAATAGCACAGGGCAGATTTCAAGGATGCAGACAGGATGAGGGGGAATGGGACCCAGATGTGGATGGGGACAAATAATCTGCTATAATTGTGGGGGACCAGGGCATTATGCGCGTAATTACACAAACCCTACCAGAGCCTATTTCCCGTATTGTTACCAGTTTGACCATGAAGCAGTCGATTTCCCCACGCTAATTGCTTAGATGCGGGAAAAAGGGGTGCTTACGGCTACGCCCACTCAGAACATCCAAATGATGAAGGCTGAGCCGTGCAAGGAAGATCCTAACGTGAATATGATGCTCAAAAGTGGTGTGAGTATAGGAGAAGATAAGGGGAAGAAACCAGAGGAGGATGCACAGGTTCGTAGGGCCCCTACAAAACAACTAGAATTTGACTTGGAGTGCGCAAAAGAAACATTTATGGAAGCCAAGAAGAGCTTTGCGGAAGCTTCTATGTCGGGCAGCAAGGAGTAAACGGAGCCGGAAAGGGATACTTCTATGCTAATTACGTTCTTAGAGACATGCATGAAGCTACTAAGGGATACTAACACGGTGAAGGGATTGCAAGATTTGATAACCAGGTGCGTAGGATCGGATGAACCTCGAATGGTCCGTAAGTTAGGCAAGCATGTGTTGCACACTGGATGGGAAATGCGATTGATTGCCCAGATCGGGGACTATGAGATGGATTAAGTTGTTCTGGACTTGGGGTCAGATGCAAATGTTCTACCCAAACAAACATGGGAGCGCATGGGTAGGCCTGCACTACAATGGTCTCCTATCCAATTACGGATGGCGAATCAACAAAAGATCTTGCCTATGGGAAGACTGCAAGGAGTTACAGTAGATAGTGATGGTGTAAGTACACAAAACCGATTTTGAGGTCATAGAAATTATGGTTGACAGTAACCCATATCCTGCATTGTTAGGAATAGACTGGGCAACGGATATGAATGGAGTCATCAACCTAAAGAAACGAAAAATGATATTCGAGAAAAAATCTCTCTGAGTGGTGCTTTCGCTGGACCCAGTCGAAGGGATGCGTTATACTGAACCAGTGCGTGATGAGGGCAACGACGATGAACTGGACTATATCTACTAGATCACAACGTAGGATCAGGACCGAGTGAATCTGACAGCGAACGGAAGAATCTCATGGGACCATGACAGTTCCTGCACCTCAGATTCAGATGAAGAGATTGAGCGATGGCAGAACCGATTGCATGAGGTAACGACAATAAACTATAACAGGATGGTTAGGGAGCGAATCGTTGATGCCACGAAGGAGGAGGAGCCAGTCGACCAATGCGAAGTGACGAATATGAGACAAAAGCCACGCGATGCCCCCGCAGAGCCACCACGTGCGACAATTGCTCAAAAATGGAGTACATGCCCAAAGATTCGGCAAAAGAGGCACGGATGTCGGAGGCAAGTGCACGTACGGGTTAGAGGGAAATCCAATTCGCTAGTGGTCCACGATAAAGTTAGGAGGGAACAGGGGGAAGCATGCTCAGCGTCCGCTCAAGAAAAATATCCACTAGGAAGTTGCAGATACCACGAGTTCGATGGGCCTATAATAGAAGGGAGGCACAGATGAGAGTGTCAATAATTAAACAGGAGGGAGCCTAGAATAAGCGGGATAGTAACAGGCCTCACGAAATTAAAGAACTATGGGCATGGCTAAGAAAGAAAAGCGCGCTAGTCGGGGAGGGAATCAACAAGATGAAAAGTAGCGATACCCATGAAGGCCGCACGAGTTTGCACATAAGGGAATCAGCCCCAATCGGTTATCCCACAGAACGAGAATGAGCCACGACCCTGCTATCATGGCTGCACCCGCACCTACGGAAGGTTACACCCCACACAATTGCGCACGAAGAACTAACAGCTTCAAAGACACTCGGAAGGTTCTTGCAGCCCGGGCTAGCAGAAAAAAAATGCACCAGGGGTGCGTCCACCTGACTAGCTATAGACATCATATTCTCAGTGCCCCAAGCAGTTGAAAGAAGGCGCAGGACTATAAACAAGTCTGTAGGAGGCCAACACAGCAAAAGGGTTCGGTACAGAGTCATTCAGTCCACAAGATCGCGGCTTCGCCCGACGGACGGTGCTATCGTGCGGAAAGGTCGAGAGGTGACCGTTAACACCACTGTTCCTGACAAGAAAGTCGAGTTACGTTAGGGAGGAGCGAGCGGCGGGCCATTAAGACGAAAGTTCCAAGCTAGATACGAAAAGATCTGCCGCCTAGACATTGTTAATAGACTAGAAAGGGAGGGAAGGGTTCCATTCAAAATTACATGTTCCTCTAACAACCTGTGGACGACATGAGGATATTTGAGATTTGAACCAGTAAAGACCAACAAACACTTGGCTACCTGGTATTCCATGAGTAGCATGGCAAGAAACCAAGCACGGTTCGCGGAAGAACTATACTCAACCCAGGAGGAGCTAGATGAAGCCACCACGGTCCCCGAACTCCCAAAATCCCCATGCACCCCGTAGGCTTGGAAAAACAAGCAGACGATGGGGCTAGTTAGGATATCACTGAGATTTAATAAGCTATCAGAAGCTGAAAAGGGCAAAGTAATCACGACCAAACCTGAGGAGGACGACGAATATTTACAAGCTTTGATCGATCAGATTGACGCACAAGATGAGGATGAAGAGGATGCTTTCCAAATCCCTTTACGACCCCCATATATCTCCCCGTGGACCGGGACGGCCAAGATACCGAAGGACTTGGACGCTGCAAAGAATACGCTCCAGACCTCGCTTCTTCCGGATGAGATAAGGTTCGATGGGTTGCCGCCGGGCAGAGTTCTGAGCATCAAGTTCGAAGACTGGGACCTTGTAGACAGCGAAAAGTTCCCCGAATTGGCCGAAGACAAATTACTGCCACAAAAGTGGTTACTAGGTGTGGAGAAGGCGAGCTTACTTAATCTAAGATGGCTACCTCACTATCACCGCGCGGTCATCACCATATTTGTTATCCGACAGTTACTGTGTTTGGTACATTATGGGTATCTCTGGTTGGAGGAGCCGATTCCTATCACAACTGATTTAGTACATTGGATTACCCACTTGCCTGTAAAAGGGAATGACCCCACAAACATAGCAAGAACAAGTAGCGATGTGGGTCTCACCAAAATAATGAAGGCCAAATATAAGTTGGAGAAGCGAAAGCAGGGGTATGCAATAGCAAGCATCAAAGATCAAGGGGTGTGAATCACGACCCAGTTATTATCCGGTAAAATAATGAGGAAATGTCGTGTAGATGAGGTGCCAGCTCCTGTCATTGTGCTTACAGAACAGTGCACGAATGGGGTTCAGTTCAACTGGGCACAGTTCTTATGCGAAGAATTTTTGACAAATTGTCAGGAAGCACATGAAAAAGGTAAGACATTTTATTATGCATGGTTACTACTATCCATCCTTCTGGTTGCAGGAGAACTATCGCAGGGTAGCCAGTTTCCCAGCATTGGAGATAGCCTACTGGAAGCAGTGTGGTATACCTTGCTCTGGGCTACAAAGGATGCAGCAAGGGTTTTTGACATCAAGATTTTTTGGACCTTCATGGAGGGGAGTATCTGGACACAGATCGCTCGCAAGCCACAGATGTCTCCACCAATCTATGGAAATTTGTAAAGCACGACCAAGTTCAAAGTGGACATGCATAACTTATATATCTGGGCACAGAAGGATCCGAAGAGAGCATGGGTCACGCTTCTGTTCATTGCAACAGACGATGCTATTTACGAGGTATTAGCAACATGATCTCCAGACTGGAGTGCCCCAGACAAGGTTGTACTAGAAAGAACGGCAGTGCAGCAGTGAAAAAAGGAACTCCAGCAGCAACTCAATCAATTGGCCGAAAAGACCTGTCAGGGACAACAGGAAGCTTCGCAGAAGGAGGAAACCAAGGAAGTGATAGCCAAAGAAATCATGGCAGATTAGGAAATGGCCTCGGAACAGGACATGCAACAGGAAAAGGAGATATAGGCATGCACAAACCATATTACAGAATCACCCCAGGTCAAGCGACCGCGTAGCAAGGAATCACCGCATGCACGCAAAAAGTAAAGACAACAAAATATTTGGAAAAACAGTTTATTGACAGCAACAAACTAGCGAGTAATATCCTTACCGATGCATGGATGGACCTAATCACAGAGCTGACAACTATGTTGGGGGAGATCTGAGCACAGTTGTAGATGTTACAGGTGTGACCCCCAGGCGGGGTAATCCTAAAATTAATAGAGGACATAGCCGCAGCTGAGCAGATGGTGTGCACCAATACAATGAACACCTTAGCATTGCCAGCAAGCACTGTCTTAGCAGAAGTAGAGGGAGACGTGCGAAGTTGGGGCTTGAATCTGGTCGCTCTTCCTAAAGAAACCCTGTACCAAATACAAGATGGGGTAACCACTGAGCTTCGAGCTAGGGAAGGCTGCACCCTCCAAACATTGATGGAGCACAAGGCAAATCTGGAGCAGGTTAGTCTCCAGTGAGATGACTTGATCACACACAATCAGGAAGTGGAACAAGCCATGATGTAAGCTTGCAGCAAGGTACCAGAGTTACAACAAGTAGAAACCGAAGCATGAGAGTTGCAGTAGGCTTATGACACAATCCGAGGGATTGTGCAGATGATCGCTATCACATAGAGGTTGGCTAAAATGAAGGAGGCCCAGGCTCTCAAGGCACAAGTTGACACGGTGCAACAAAAGGAGGCAATGCTTAAAGAATGCATCTAGCCTTGGCTTGATGAAGCATTCGTGGTCTCCACAGCCATCGAAGGAAAGTTAGCGCATATGTAGGTAGTAGGTGATCTCAGACAGGCAATTGCAAGTGATACGGATGCATCAACGACTCACGTAGAACAGGCACAAAGGATAGTGGCAGAGTTTGTTGCAAACACAAGCAACGTGCAAAAATTGTTGACCGACCTCCGTGCGAAGATTACTGCACCAACCGAGTAACTCAGGACAAGTCACGATGATTGTGTTGCGGGACTGTTGCATAGCAAAAGCCCCGCATAATGGTTTTGGGGCTCAAAAGCCCGCGATTTTGGGTAAAGGCATGGTAAAGACTCCGCGAGATGCACGAAGTGCGAAGTGTAATAAGTCAAGTCAAAGGGTTGTCCACCCAAAGATAATGTAAAATAATTCGGCCTACCCATGGTCCGTGGACAATGGAAATGTATAAATAGAGCAAGGCTATAGAGTTAGGGGTCAGTTTTTGGGTATATACTTTTGGATCTGGAATGTAATGGGTTTTTGAAGAAGGAAGTCTTGAAGTGTCTGTACGTCTGAGTCAAGGGTGTTGGTGGGTAGATAGAGGCTCTGCAGCTGTGTGTGCAGAGGTCTTGTAGAGTCCGCAGTTGTGTGTGCAGACCCCTGCAGCTGAGTGCATAGGGCAAATCTAGTTGTATTAGCGAAAGAATTGAATAAAGATAAGTTGGTTATGAAATACTATGCTGAATCTGAAATATTGTGGATTTGGTTAATTTATGGTTGATATATTTGTTTGATCTGTGTGCTTATGCTTATATTATGAGTTTATGCAAACCTATAACTTTTCTGAGTGCGCGAACCGGTTATCTCTATTAAATGTGTGCTTAGAGACCGTGAAACATAGATCTGATCGATAACAACTCATTAATAATAAGTATTAAGCAATTTCCTTGTTCCAGATCTACGCGGAAGCAGAGAGGCGTGAGGTCATAGGACGACGCGTGAACCCTCCAGACCACATCAAGACATCCCAAGGGTGTGGAAACCTGTTTCCAGCACCCTCCCCTGCTACCTCGGGTGCCTCAATCCACGCTCCACAGGCTGTTGCCGAAAGGGCCGGTAGCTGCGAGATTTGTTTGGCTAAATAACTCTTCCGAACCTGGGTCAGGGCCCAATAAGCCAAAAATATGTATTTGAAATTCTATTAGCATCATGACTTCTTTGCCATACACCAGCTGATAAGGTGTAAACCCTGTTGTGTTTTTCCATGTGATTCTATAATCCCAAAGTGCCTCATTGAGCTTCTCTACCCAAGCTTTTCTGTTTTTTTCCATTGTTTTAGTCATGATCCCTTCCAGTGTCTTGTTTGTAGATTCCACTTGGCCATTGGCCTATGGATGGTAGGGTGTACTCCTTCTGTGTTTGATTTTGTACTTGTCAGTGATGTCTTGAACCAATCTAGAAGTGAATTGAGTCCCTTGGTTTGTTACTATTTCTCTGGGCACTCCATATCTAACAAATATTTCTTCAAAAAGGAAATTAACTATTGTTTGCTCAGTTGCCCTTACAAGTGCCTTTGCTTCTGCCCATTTAGTCACATAATCTGTACATACTAAGATGTACTTTTTACCCTTGGAAGGTGGATTAATGGGTCCAAAAAATTCCAAAGCCCATTTTTCAAATGGCTCTAGATGTACTTGTGGCTGTAGTGGCATCTCATATGAGGTAGTTGTTCTACCCATGCATTAGCAGCTATCGCAACTTCTCACATACTTCTTTGAATCTTTGAAAATTGATGGCCAGTAATAGCCAAGGCTAAGGATTTTGTGTGTTGTCCTCTTGGCTGCAAAATGGCCACCACAAGGTTCATCATGACAGGATTTTAGTATGTCAATAATTTCATCCTCTCTGATACATATTATAATAATTAAATCATAACTAGTATAAAACAATTCTCCATTAACCCATGAATATCTTGCACTTTTCTTAATCAACCTTTTCTTCTCGCTTGAGCTGAATGATGGAGGTATCTTCCATATGGACAAGTAATTAGCTAAATCAGCATACCATTGTGTTAATATTGAAATTGCAAATAAATGTTCATCGGGAAATGAATCTTCAACTGGAACAACTTCACCTGGATTTTGTAGTCTTGAAAAGTAATTTGCTACCGGGTTTTCTTTCCCTGGTCTGTCCAGCACTGCGAGATTAAATTTTTGTAATAATAATAACCATCTTGTGATCCTTCCATTAGTTATAGGTTTGTTCATTAATTATCTAATGACAAAGTGGTCAGTGTGAACAAATACTTCATAACCAGTTATGTAGTGACGAAATATGTTGACAACATGTATGATTGCAAGCATTTCCTTCTCAATTACTGTGTAGTTGAGTCCCGCAGGAATCAAATTTTTACTGAAGTAAACGACATAAGTTAAAGCATCTTCTTTCTGCCCTAATGAAGCCCTACTGCTGTATCGGATGCATCAATGGAGATGTGAAAAGGTGAAGTCCAATTGGGTCCCCTCAAAACTGGAGTTGTGGACAATTTCTTTTTAAGTTTCTCAAAAGCATTTTGACAAGCATCATTCCAATTGAAAGATACATATTTTGCGAGAAGCTTAAACAAAGGCAAAGCTATCTTACTGAAGTTTTCAATAAATATCCTATATTAGCTTGCATAACGAAGAAATCTTCTTACATCTTTTTGATTTGTTGGAATTGAAAATTTGACAATAATTTGAATTTTGGTTTGATCTACCTTGATTCCCTCGGAAGAAACATGATGTCATAAGACTATTTCCTCATTCAACATCAAATAACATTTTTCATTGCTTAAAGACAAGTTGGTTTCTATACGTCGTTTCAAAACTTTTTCAAGATTTTGCAAAGAATGGTCAAAGGAATCACCATATACTAAACAATCATCCATATATACTTCAACACATTCATGAACCAGATCAGAAAATATTGCTAATACTTCTCTCTCAAATGTTGTTGGAGCATTGCACAAGCCAAATGGTAAAAATTTGTAGGCATATGTGCCCGAGGGAAAAGTAAATGTTGTTTTGTCTTGGTCTTCTAAGGCTATGCTGATCTTATTGTAATTGTTATCACCCCAAGAAACTCTCCTAGGTTGTATATCAGAGATGCTCGGGAACATTACAAACTCAACAAAAATGTTGGAAAATGGTGGATGAATGAGAGAAATGATGCATATGCAAGCCAGATAACCACTTCTACTGTGCTTAACCCTAGACATGGTTGAACACCCCTAGACTACAAGGATTTTGACCACCAATTACTCACAGTTTGAGGATTAAGTGGAAATGGAGAATACTGATCACACCAGCAGATGCACAAGACCCTGTGATGGCCAGCTGCAACTAGTAAAGAGGTCTGTAAATCCATTTCCTAATTCATAGACAGGATGACAGCTCTTTGGCATTAAAACAACAGAAACCTGCATACAAATTCAATAATACTAACTAGATTCTAACACAGAGGTGGTATGACAGCCCCTCTAATGCTAAACATCAAGAACACAAGAAAAATGCATAGCAGGCATAGCCTGGAACAAAGAAGAAGTGGAAAGTGAGCAATTAATAGCAAAAGAAGCTTGCATTAGCTGAAAATGAAGACCAGACGCTGCAGGTATCACAGTAGTTACAGTCTCCAGAAGTTGAACTTTACATCAAAAATAACACTCATCAACCCTCGTTACATCTTGTTTTTGGGTATATATGGAGCTTGTTTACAAAATTGCTCTTCTATGTTATGCTTGGAGGGGTCATAATTGACCACCAACCACATTTACAATCAGATACAAGTCTCTGCTGCAAACTATGTATTTTAATCAACAAAATTGGCCTTTCTAGTACTCTGTTGTACTTCACGAACCGATGGAATGCCATGTTTGTCTGCTCAAGGCTGTCCTTCTCGTCCTTCAGGTGTACAACGTGTTGAATGTAGTGGGTGAAGTATTAACTGTGCAGAGTATTTGGTAAGTGATTGCTTCATGCTTCGAGTGAATGATACAGGGCAACGGGACGAAGACAACATGGAGGATGTATGGGCGAGACAGGAAGGAAATATTGGTCGTTGGATGAATTAAATGGATGGTGGAGATCGACTTGGAGAGGCTATCGAGAGGGAACGCGAATGGAGGATCAAGGGCCGTCAGATCACTGGATGGACGATCAGACGGTCGACGGGCGGCTATCATGCGCGGGTGATAACGCGGGAGGGTCGTACAAGATGACGGAAAATGCTTTCCCCACACCGCTTTGGGATGGAAAGTGGTTTCTGTATGCGGGGGAGCGAGCACATACGATGAGCGACACGTGGCTGGTTGTTATGAAACCAGTTCAAGAAAAGATAGAAAAGATAGATCAACGCCTTAGAATTCAGCCTCTTCAAGGGGGAAACCTCCTTTACATTACATAAATGAACAATTCTTCGATGATATAAATGAAAGGACCTCCTTTATATATAGGAGTCTAAGGGGTCATAACATAATTAGAGCCGACATAACAATAATAATGTAAGGGCACAATAATAACAATAGTGGGCTTCTATGGGGCACAATAGTAACAATATGGGCACTACATGGGTACATCAATATAATAAGTTGGTTGTACTAATAACAATAAAGGGTTACACTAGTAGTATAGGGGCCTAACATGCCCCTCTCCTTCAAAAAGTGTTGTCCTCAACGCTTGAGTAGTTCTTGATGCTTCTGTATAAAATTCTTGTCCCCCATGTGGAATCTTCAGCAGGTAAGTTCTTCCACTTGATGAGATACTCTGAAATCGATCGATTTCGTAGCTGTCAGGTTCTTGTTTCTATGACTGCTCCAGGTTCCAATATGATTTTTCCTTCCTCTTCAATTTATGGAAATATTGTTTGAATTGGAATCTTTTGCAACTTTTGAATAAGTGGCCAACTTCTTCGTCCTTCTTCCATTCATCCCTTGCTTCGTTTATCCAATCTGGTTGGATAATAGAAATAGCACAAAACAATGCTTCCACATCCTCATCCTTGAAGAGTCTTCCCATTCAGTAAGGTCGCCATTTTTTAAGTGCATGTAGTATTGCCAACATTTCCTTCTCATAAATAGCTTTCTTGAGATGTAGCATTAAAAATACCCAATCACCTACATCAAAACATTTTTCACTACGATTTTGATATACCTGTTGTTTCATTTGATTTTTCACCGAAGTGGCGTTATCCTTTAAAAGTTGAAGAACTTGTTGTTGATGCTCGATGTGATCTTTCACTCCTTGAACCTTTTTCTTCTTGATATGTCCTTCTATCTCTAGAGTTTGAGGAGTGGTAATTTCTTCCAATCCTTTACAAGATATGGTCGGATTCATTTCTTGATGCTCGATGTCATCTTTCACTTCTTGAACATTTTTCTTCTTAATACGTCCTTCTATCTTGATAGTTTGAGGAGTGGTAATTTCGACCAATGAATTACAAGATATGGTTGGATTCATTTCTTCTTTCTCGATGTGATCTTTCACTTCTTGCACCTTTTTCTTCTTGATATGCCCTTCTATCTTGAGAGTTTGAGTGGTAATTCTTGCCAATGCCTTACAAGATATGGTTTGATTCATTTCTTCTTTCTCTAGGGTGGGGTCCTGGCGTATATCCTCTTCTTTTGATGTTTTTTGATCCTTTTCTTCCTCCTCTTCATATTCTATGTAAAATAATTTCTTCTCAGCACACTTATGACCTTTAGTGCATTTTCTATCACAATTGTAACAAAGCCCTTTTTCTCTTTTTTCTTCCAATTGTTGTGGTGTAACCTGATTATAGACATTTCCAAGATGACCTGATTATAGACATTTCCAAAAGAGCGAACTTGTATGAAGTGCCACGTGTCATTGTTTTGACCTTTGGCACTAAAAAATATAAAAAAGAAACTACAGCCCGTCCTCTTTCTGTAACTTCTTACAAAATTTCAATCTGATGCTCAGAGACAAAGTTATGACAATTTTCCCCAGGCCACCTGTTTGGAATGTAATTCAAGAGTCTGCAAAAAGACCAACTTCCTTAGATCATATCTCCGCAAATATAGTGCGCAAAGTTCTGAAATTCAGACTCAAGATTCAGTGTGATTTCTTCTCAAATGGGTTTTTGTTTTAGCTTCTAAAACGTCGCAGAAAAAAAGTTATAGCGAAAATTCCACGATGACCTGTTTGGAGCAGCGAAACCCTAGAATCCAAAGCTCTGAAACCAAACGTTATGAAACCAGCTCAAGAAAAGATAGAAAAGATAGATCAATGCCTTAGAATTCAGCCTCTTCAAGGGGGAAACCTCCTTTACATTACATAAATGAACAATTCTTTGATGATACAAATGAAAAAACCTCCTTTCTATATATAGGAGTCTAAGGGGTCATAACATAATTAGAGATGACATAACAATAATAATGTAAGGGCACAATAATAACAATAGTGGGCTTCTATGGGGCACAATAGTAACAATATGGGCACTACATGGGTACATCAATATAATAAGTTGGTTGTACTAATAACAATAAGGGGTTACACTAGTAGTATAGGGGCCTAACACTCGTGGGTCCGGCGGGAAAACCGCTTTCCCCGCGGGCTATCGAACGTGCGGCTTTCAGCGGTGGGAGCAATGTATAACGTTGGATCACAAGGTGGAGGATCGAATGGTGGTGGATAAAAGCACATGCTTATTGCTTGATGTGACAGGGAAGGGTCCCACCAATAGTATTTTTTATATGTGCGTGGTCATATAACCCACGGACTCGTAGGCTTAGCTTTGCACACGGGACCAAAGGGAAAAGGGGTTATACGGGGTTTATAAAGGAAAAAAAAAATAATGTAGTAAGGGAGAAATAAGGAGAATTAAGGGAAGGAAGAAACGGGGGTAGCGGGAGTTATAAGGGTATAAAACAAATAAAGGGGGAAGGGATAAAATGAACAGCTACGAGCTCCCTTTTTTACAAAAAACACACGGCCTCGGTGTCTTTGACCCAACAAATACCAAATTATGTAGTAGAGCTAATAGTAACCCCTAAAACCATCCAGGAAGGAAAATGATATTTTTCTAGCTAATGTATCCAAAACTTGGTCAATATATGGCAATGGAAAATAGCATTTAAGGGTGGCTTTATTCAGTTCTCTGTAGTCAAAACAAACTCACCACTTACCATTTTCCTTGGGGACTATCACTAGTGGAGATACCCACTAGCTGTTAGAGATGGGGTAAATGAAATTTACTTTCAGTAGCTTCTGCAATTCATCTCTTACAATCTCTTTAAGCATGGGGTTCATCCTTCTCTGTGGCTGCCTCACTGGTCGAATACTAGGGTCTGTATAGATATGGTGAGTGTAAGTTTCCAGGTGAATTTCCTGCATGTCAGTGTAGTCCTAAGAAAATGCCTTTTGGTATTTGGTCAGAAAATTAAGTAATTTTTGTTCCTGAGATGAATCTAAAAATGCTCTGATGTTCAGTGTTTTTCTTGGGCTGATTTCTATAGTCTCGCTTTGTGTGTTTGTAATGGAGTTGATTGGAAAGCTATCTTCAAATAATGTTTTCAGAGAATATATGGTACAAGTTTCCTGAAATCTCTGTGCCAATATTTGATCTGCAACTGTGTATTATTCATTTGTTAATTCCTCTGAAACATTTGGTTGAGAAATAAACATGTACACCAAATCTTCATTATTGTCTTCCCTGAAATCATAAATTTGATTGATGATTAAAACATATTGTATTTCTTCCCTATCATTGTATTTATCATCAAGCCATAGGTTATGTGTTACTGTTGGAGCTTGGGCTGATGGGTATAAGGTGAGTTGTTTTCTCCTTGATCCTTTGGAAATGATCATATTACTCGATCTACACCCAATAAATGCATCAACAATTGCCAACCATGGTCTTCCGAGGATGAGAGGGTGTCCTCCTAAATTTGACTTTGGCTGGAGAACTAGGAAATCAACTGGATACTACCAAGAGTCTAGTGAAACAGTTATATCTTCCAATATCCCTTCAGGAATAACTTTAGGGCAATTTGTTAATTCCAAAACAATTGGTGTTGATTGTAAATTTGTCAGCTGTAAGGTTTTCATCGTATCCAATGCCATGACATTTATTGTAGCTCCCAAATTAATGAGAGTTTTTGGAATGGAGATTTTGTTGATGATTTCTGTAACTCTAGGTATACCAGGGTCAACATATTTCTCCATAGAAATGACATTTGACATAAGGCCAGCTAAATTTCCAATAACGTGAATGGTCTGTGGATTAAATCTTTTCTTTGCAGGCTTTTTAAGGCAAAGTTCTTTGATGGCTTTGGTATAAATTGGAATATCCTTAATTGCCTAGAGCAATGGAATTTTTACATACACATTTCTCAGCTCATCCAGAACATCAAATTGTGGCAGAGGTGTGGGTAATTTTGGTTGAAGTAACCGCTCAGGATAAGGAGGTGACTGCACTGTCCTAATTTGTTTGCCTTGTTCTAAATCATCTTGTTTATTGTGTGTTGGAAACTCATGTTCATCAGTTTTATTCTAACTCTCTTTCGTTGAAACATGTGGAGGTGAATGTTTTGTGTGAAGAGTTCAACTGGATCTAAGTTCTATGTTTTGCAGAGGTAGAATTGGGTACGATGGTCCCTCATCCAAACTGTACATTGGTTTGTCCAGTCGATTATTTGGATTAGCTACTATTTGAGCAGGTAGTTGAATAGGTTTAGGAGGTTGATTAGATGGTAATTGTAGCTATGGTTGATTCATTGATGGAGGAGTAGGTAAGGTTTGCTGAGGATTTTGTTGTTGATAAACAATTGGTTGCTAAGGGTATTGTTGTGTGTACTTTGTTGGATATGGCTGAGAGTATTGTTGTTGATATTGTTGAGGATATGGGTGAGAAAATGACTGCTGATATTGTTGAGGTGGTTGTTGAGGATGTGAATATCTTCTCTATCACTGTTGTGGATAAGATTGCTTCTGCTGATTAAACCAATTTTTCCATGGCATAGGAACATTCCAAGAATTCTAAACAGGCATATGATAATTTGCTAGATTTGGATTTTGAAACATAACCGGAGGTCTTGGCTACCATGGTCTCCGAGCTCCCACAAAATATAAGTTCTCCATCCTTGCATTAGCTTCCAAATTATAACTCCGCAAAAATTTCATCTTAGAGCAGTCATTAGTGTCATGATTTTCTGTACAAAACCCACAGATCTGAACATTATCTAAAGGACATTCTTTCAAAGCATTTTTTTTCGACAATTAGGACAAAATATAGACAACACTTGTTCTTGTTCATCTTGTCTTTTCTTTGCTTTCAGAGTGTCTATTTGATTTCCCAAAGTGCTTAAGAGGTTTGTTTTAAAATCTTCAAATAGATTGCCTAGTTTAGCTCTGGTAATATTTCCTGTGGCAGATTTAGTGATTCTAGATGTCGTAGTTCTAGATTTGCTCACGGATTGCTAGGCTATATCCATTTTTGTCTTCTTTCAAACATAATACTTGTTTTCAATAACTCTAATAGCATCCACACCAATACTGATTTTATCATTAATACGCATTCTCTTTCCTCCGAGACAAGCACCATGACCCGATGTGTCCTTTCAAAGGATTTTGTACAAATGTGTAATATCTATTTTATGTTCTTGAGTTTTCTTTTGGGGCAGAATACAAGAAATCACATGCATACCATGATTACTCACCTATATGCCTCTCCTGGACAATATTTCTAAACTATGGTATTGTGGGGTAGTCACCGGATTTTCTGAAACCAAGAATAATATTCTTTTCGATGGGTTAAAATATATTATTTTTATTGGCAAAAAATTGCGTCTCCCTCTTCTCTACAAGAGTGGAGCCATTTCCAGAGAAATCATATCCCAACCTCAATCACACGGCTTTATGAATGTCACAATAAAACTCCATTACGTTCTTCCACAGATTGTGACCTAACTCCTTAATGTTGTCTTCATAGAGTTGGGACAAAGGCTATTTGAAGGATCTAACATTCACTCAATGCATTGGAGAAATTTGAACAAACTTTTCATCTTTTCAATAGTCGAGATATAGCACATGTCCATCAATCTTGCATTTTTTGCACCTACCTACAAAGACTTGTGTCACAACATTCCTCAAACAATATTCATTCAACGAATAATGGGAGGATACTAGCCACCTCGCTATATTTTCTTTCGTTTATAGCACACCTCGCCAATCATACTTGGGAATGATGTTTACATTCTTAATACTGCTATGGAGGGCTACAAAATATCAACAAGAGATTATGATGCATATGACATGAACATTTTCTTCCTTCTCTCAAATCTTGTGCACACTAGGTCTCTTTGTCGATATTTTCCACATCTCCATCGAGTGGTTATCTTAGATCTCCACACTCCTCCTATCATTTCTCGCGATAACAAATTTGAACAAAATAATTTTTATGTTATATCATAGTTTAAAAATTCAATGTGTGTTCAAAATAATAAGCCCAATAAACACAACAAAGATAAACTATGAAACTTGCAGAGACCTCGAGGATACTCTATCTATTGAACCTAATCACTACACAAAATGACGTGACCGCATTGAGAGGTATGCATCATCCTCTCTAAGGATGTCTCTAGTTACTTTTATATGCTAGTGCATCTTTCCTCAATCTTTGGTGATTTCTAGAGCTTGGTCCAAGAATCTCTCTCTCTCTCTCTCTTTGAGTTACTTCCCATGTGTTCCAACTCGCTTTCGTTACTTGTTCATGTATGGACCCAACCCGCATTTATAAATTTTTGACCAACCATGCTTCTTTCATGAAAGTTGTTTGTTGCACTTCATGTTTTTCTAAAGGCATGCATGCACTAGGAATATTTGTTTGGATCTCCAACACCTTGGTTCAATTTTCAACATCTTCATCCAATATTCTTCTTGAAGCATCTATACTACGCCACGTAACAATTAGAGTAGTGAATTCCAACAAAATTTCCACCTACACATTCATTGACTAAGCTCAACGTGTTTCCTTTACAAATTCCAAGAAATAATAATAATAATAATAATAATAATAATAATAAATAAAATAAAATAAATAATAATAATAATAAATAAATAAATAAATAAATAAATAAAAATAAAAATAAATTAATTAATTAATTAACAATTAAAAAATAAAAATAAAAATAAAAATAAAAAATAAAATAGAATAAATAAATAAATAATCAAAGCACAAACAACATGTTCACTAACAATATCATTGAAAATGCTAAGAAGTTGCATTTGATCCAACAACCTAACCATGTTTTCAAAGGCAACTTCATATATAACCTTGTGCATTTACTATCCAGTGTGCAATTTTCCATAAGTCCCGTTTTTCGTCTCCTTATCTCTAAAAACAACAAGTAGTTTATTTCATATGGAAGTTTAATAGCACACATAGAGCAGTCTCTCCACATCTACAACATTTGGATTTCTTTTGTACAAACTTACAAGACAAAATATTAAAAAAGGTAGACATCCAATTACTAAAACTCTTTCTAGAGATAAAAATTGTTAGCCCCCTAAATTGCTCTCTTTTGATGATTTTTCCCTTCCTAAATCATAACCATTTACCGCTATTTTACCTCTTTTATACACCCTCATCTTGCACTAGTCCAAGAACGATGACATATTTCGCATGAACTTTATATTTCATATTTTAACTTAACTTAGCATTAATTAATTACTTATTACGTGATTTCTTGCTTATAATCACTCTTGTAACTTATCAATATCTCCAATGTTTGTTTGGTAGTAAAGTGCTTACCGTGATCGTGATCCTAGTGCACGATCAGATCTTGCACCGGTGTCAACGAATATTTGCAGCAGATCCGGACCTCCTTGATCACCACCTCGTTCTGCGTCGCTTCAGCTACGACACCAGGATAGATCTGGAGGTAGTCGAGCCTCAACCAGAATAGTATGGTTGATCAAAAGTCGCTGAGATCGAATTTATGAAGAACGAACAGCTGAAGATTGGCTACGACTAGTTTTCTTAAATTGCCTAATTTTGAAGGCCGAAAGCTAAATTCTGCATATCGGTTATGTAATTGGTTAAACGATATTTTTGGCCTTCGGCCAAAGATCTATATAATGAGGAATGTAAATAGGATGAGATAGTTTTTGATAGAGTTTGTATAGAACAGAGATATAACCAAGGAGGCGCTAACAGGCTTGTATTTTGTTATCGCCCAAATCTGGGCTACTCTATGTAATCACGCATGTATTTTCCTTTATGAATTAATAAGAAAGAGATCTCTACCTTATGTTTCATAAATCGTATTTCTGTGTTTGAAAGCTGATGAATTGATACAATACTGAGTAGCGTTTCTATCTAAAAGGGAAACGCGCTGGTTGGCTAGGGCCTGGCCAACCCAGCACATTTACCTTATTTTCTGTTCTTGTAATTTATGTTTATACTGCCAAGTGTGATTTAATTTACAACACATGTGTTCCTGTTTGAGTGAAAGTGGATCCGCAACGTGAAAGTAGTTAAATTTCCTTTTCCTGCATCTGATTTCGGATTGGTTTTCTCGCTTGGTCCAAGCAGGAGAAATAACCCTGCACCAGTGCATGTTGGTGTGCTATTCATTTCCTGTACCTGATTTTGGATTGGTTTTCCCACCTAGTCCAAGCAGGAGAAATAACCCTGCACCAGTGCACATTGGTGTGCTATTCATTTTTTGCAGTTTTGTTTGATTTGGTTTTCCCCGCCTAGTCCAAGCAGGAGAAATAAACCTGCAATAGTCCAGGTTGGTGTGCTATTCACTTTCCGCAGTTCTGTTTGATTTGGTTTTCCTGCCTGGTCCAAGCAAGAGAGATGAACCTGCACCAGTGCACGTTGGTGTGATGCAGCAAGCCTTTTTAGTTTACTTCCAGCAATTTTCTTGCTTTCATTAATACTTCATGACACGATAAATGATATGGTTTGTTTCTTTATTTTTGCACTCTATTAAAATCAGGAACATTCATTTTTTCTATGTGCGATTTGATTTCACTAACACTTGCAATAACTACACACTTATTTTAGGAATTAAATGCTAAGTGTAAGAAGCTCTGATCTGGTGCAAGAACTAGTTTCTTGCCACCGGAACTGAGTGCTCTAAACCTGAGAAAGTTCAAGCCCTTGCACGAAGTAAAACGCTTTTAGTATAGACACCATTTATACCATCTACATAAATCATTGTTCCTGCACTAGTGTAAGCAGACTGCACTAGTGCAAGACAGATTAGTGCAAGAAGGAAATCTTTACATAAGCAGGTTTGAAGGGCCCATCTATTGAGACTGCTAAAGTGTCTCTGCTAAAGAAAACACACACTCAATAGTTAATCAATAGTTAGCTAGAGTGATTTCCCCTTTATTTCTAAATTTCTTTTGCAAATGCATTTTTCCTTGTTCGAGTCTTAGATTATTTTGATGGTTCAAGTTGCCTTTTCCTCTCTTTAGTTTGATTCTGCAATCTTTCCTTTAAAGAAAGTAGGGATTGACATTAGAAATATTCATACCATCTATGGCATTTCCGGTGCTTCGTCTCTAAGTTTACGAATCCCCCGAGTTGACAATTTAAGTGTTGAGGAGTTTGCTTAAGTGTAATTCCTACACCCAACATTTTTGCGCCATTGCCGGGGAGGCGATTTTATTTGGTAAGAATTTTTTGATTATACAATAGAGGTAATTTTTCCTTTATTTTTTCGCGGGAAAAACTTATTTGAAGGAATTTCACTGGTGTTGATTGATTTCTGACGACTTTTTTATTAGAAGTTGTTTGTTATTTTTCTTTCTTTTTTGAAATGAATGCCTAGAAAAGGTAGGGGTTCAAAGCCCACTAAGGGACAAAATAATTCTAAAAACAATTCTCATTTTGAGTCTCCTTCTGTGAGCAGGAAGCACAATCCAATTCAAACCCATCACGCAGGAAATAGTCCACCTGGATTCTGGTGACAACAGCTCAGGTGTGGTTCAGTCTGTTGGGAGCAAAAGGGAAACAATGGTAGACCATGAAGATCATGTGGAAGGGATTGGTGAAAACCAGGTAGGTGGGGAACAATCCAATTTTTTGTTTCCAATTGTGGACCCCGATACCGTGGCACAAATGAAGAATACTCCACCATCAGCTTTCCCTTATTTCCATGGTAAAGTTCATGAAGATCCTGACTCTTTTTTATTTGAGTTTGATATTTTGTGTAGAATTTATGATTATTCAACTGATGCTTAGAAGCTAATATTATTTCCTATTACTCTCAAGAACTCAGCTTTACGTTGGTTTATGGGGTTAGGAGGAAACACTATAGCCTCTTGGGAACATATGAAGAGAGTGTTTTTATCCAAATATCAAGAATATTGCAAAACTCGGGACATGCAGGATGAGATTTTTACAATCATACAGGATGATGATGAAACTCTTGAAGATTATCTAGAAAGATTTTTGTATATTTTACAAAGGTCGAAACTTAATCTTGATTCCAGTACTATTAGAGCATTGTTCTTAAGAGGACTTACTGATAATGCTAGAAGTAATTTAAATATGTTAGGACAAGGTGATATTTCTCAGCAAACTTTCGAACAAATTTATGAATTATGTAGGGAATTTTCAAGAAATCAGTATAGATCCAGTAGAGGAACTCGAAATAGAAATAGAAAAACCAAATCTAGTGATGCTATGATTATTGGACTAGAAAATAAAATGGAAAACATGAAAATTGACACAATGAATACTGTTACTAAATAATTGGACTCTTTAAAATTTCAGCAAAAACTCATGAAGGAATAAGAGTCATTAAGTATTTTCTGTCCTAAATGTAGAGACAAGCATCCTCCTAAAGAATGTCCTATTAATTTGAAAGAAACTAATAAGTATGCTATTTGTACAGAAGACCATATCACAGAAAAATGTCCCTCTATACCGGGACTTAAAGTTGTATTTACAGGGGGGCAGCCTGAAGTTGAATACTTGTATGCTATGGGAGAAAAAAGAAATTGGCCTCAGGTAGGTGCAGGTATGGCTCTTGAATTTTCTCCACACTATTTTGGTTATAGCTCACATGCATATTCTTATCCTAACACTAATCAACAGTGGCAATATGGAAACCAATATCAGCATGGGAAACCTTCTCAACCATGGAAAAAAAGCTGGAGAGGGCCAACTCATTCTCCATATTCCTACCAGCCACTCATGTAGTCATATCCATCTACACATACACCTTATCCAATTCCTTAACCTCCAAGTCAGTCTTATCCACCATTACCTTTACCTCCACCTTTTTGACCTCCTCAGTTGCCTGCTCAGCCTATGCCCAATCCTAACAATAATAAAGCAGTGCAAATGATCTATGTAACAAACCCACCTTTATTCGAGTACCAGTCTATTCGAGTTGGGGTTCATGATATTCAACTAAGATCAGGAAGGACTGTAACAACAGAAAACTAGAAGCAACCTAGAGTGATTGTTGAAGAGAAAGAAGAAGAGGAAACTCTTAATCATTCTCTGAAAGTTTTCATTAAGCATCCCTTACCCTATGAATCCTTGCCACCTTCTTCCAACCAACCTCCCTTCCCAGAGAGGCTAGTAATGGAAATAAGTGAGCCTATTTCTGAGACTAGCTTGGCATCAGAGCTTCAGAATCTTTTCATTAAGATACCTTTGCTCCAAGCCATCAAAGAGATCCTTATTTGTACCAATATTATTAAGGAACTCTGTCTCAAGAAACCCGGGAGGAAGAAATTGGAACCCCAAACCATTCAATTTGTTGGTAGGGTAGTAGAGTTGACGACGGGATGTGTGTCTATGGAAGAATATACTGATCCCAAAAACCGTGTTGTCTCAGTTCAGATTGGTAATGTCCTTGTCTCTAATGTTCTTATAAGCAAACCATGGATCAACTTCGGTTATCTCATCTTCGCCCTACTCCCACTATTCTTGAAGTAGCAGATAGATCTAAAATTAAGCCAGAAGGAGTATTGGACAATGTGATCATCTCATTAGATTCTTGGGAATATCTTGCTGATTTCATTGTGCTTCAGCCAAAGTACCCAGTAGGAGGACATCCCTTGATCTTGGTTCGACCATGGCTTACTACAGCCGATGCATATATTGGATGTCGCTCTGGTGATATGTATATTTCGCATGGAGATTCTAGGAAGAAAGTTACCTTATACCCCCTTGCTAGATCCATTTAGGACCTTCAAGATACTTTATAGTTGGATCAAAGCAGTGATGAGGAGACCCAACCCATTTCCTTTATCCATCAACATACTGGGTCTTCACAAGAAGATGAGATTCAAGACTTCCTGAATAATCTGGATACTATGCCTAATTTTGAGATATTGAGCCAGATTTTCAGCCTATATTTTCAAAATAACCATGATTCTCATTCTTCTGTACCGCTGCATTTGACCACCCCCTTGAGTACTCCTGAGCCTAATACTACTCTTGTTGAGATTAGCCCCGGTAAATCCTTGTATATTAGTTCAGATTTGGACTCATCTCAGCGAGAGCAGCTTGTGAATTTGTTGCAAAACCATGTTAGTGCCTTTGCATGGGGCTAGGAAAATATGAAAGGTATCCCCCCTGAAACTTGTACACATCATATCTATATTCAGGAAGGATCCTGACTTGTCCGACAATCCCAAAGTCGAATGAATCCAACTCTAAGAGATATTATGAAGGAAGAAGTACAGAAACTCTTGGATGTTGGTTTTATCTATCCTATATCTAACAGTGAGTGGGTCTCTCCATTAGTGCTAGTACCCAAGAAAGATGGAAGATGGCGTATTTGTATTGATTATCAAGAATTAAACAAAGCCACTCTTAAATAGTACTTCCCTCTTCCTTTCATTGACCAGGTGCTTGATACCCTTGCAGGAAAGAAATATTTTTCCTTTTTGGATGGCTTCAGTGGTTATAACCAGATACAGATTGCACCCGAAGATCAGGATAAGACTACTTTTACATGTCCATGGGGTAAATTTGCTTATAGAGTGCTTCCCTTTGGTTTATGTAATGCCCCGGCTATCTTTCAAAGGGTAGGCCTGGCCATTTTTGCTAATCTAGAATTTGTAGAAATTTATATGGATTACTTTTCTGTGTATGGTGATTCTTTTCAGGAAGCTCCACTACAACAAAACAGGCAATTTACACCAGATTTAGCACCAGATTTTAGTGTATTTTTCTCTCCATTGGGATGAGCAGCCTGGCGCTAAATCTGGCTCTATTGTACAATTTTTAAAGCGTCCTTTTTTGCGCCAAATTTTGCATCTTTTTTATACACCAAATTTTGCATCATATTTTGCACCAAGATTTACATTTGGTTTTACAACAGTTTTTGCTTCTAGTTTTGTGCCATTTTTTACATCTATTTTTGCATCATTTTTTGCTCCCTATTTTGTGACATTCTTTGCTTATATTTTTGTGTCGTAATTTGCATCGAGTTTTACACCATCTTTTTCATCTGATTTAGTGCCTTTTTTTGCATCGAGTTTGTGCCATTTTTTGCATCTAGTCTTATGCCATTTTTTGCTTCTAATTTTGTACTTATTTTTACATCTGTTTTTGCATCAGTTTTTCTACCTTTTTTTACACCATTTTTTGCATCTAATTTTACACCATATGTTGAATCCGATTTAGTGCCAAAATTTTCATCCATTTTTTCACCATTTTTTTCATCCATTTTTTCGTTTCATTTGTCTCCCTTTTTTGCATCCTATTTTGCACCTAATTTTGCATCATTTGTTACATCCAATTTAGCATCATTTTTAACAACATTTCTTGCATTCAATTTTTCATCCTTTTGAGCATCTAAATATTTATCCTATGTTGGACCATGTGTTGTGTCCACCTTTGAATCCCATTTTGTGTCTAATGTTACGTTCAATTTTGAGCCATTTTTTTCGTTATTTTTTCATTTGTTTTTGCACCAAGTTTTGAATCATTTTTTGCACCTCATTTTGCATCCAATGTTGCATTCAAATTTGAGCCATTTTTATGCCCATTTTCGCACCATTTTTTCTACTTTTGTGTCTAATTTTTCACCATTTTTTATGTCCAATTTTGCATCCTTTTTGGTGTCTAATTTTGCATCCTTTTTGGCATCCAAATTTGCATCATTTTTTCTACCACATTTTGTGTCCACATTTGCATCTCATTTTGCACCTAGATTTTAGTTTGAATTTTCATCTAGTTATGCATCATTTTTGGCATCCTTAGTTTCACCCTTTTTTAGTCCCATTTTGCTTCTTGTTTTGTGTCTTTTCTTACATCCTTTTTGCACCCAATTTTGCATCCTAATTTTACACCATTCTATGCATCCTCATTTTGGTGTCCATTTTTACATCCTTGTTTGCACCCAATTTGGTATCTTTTTGTATGCCCTATTTTGTTCCCTTCTTTGTGTCTAGTTTTCCACCCTTTTTTAATTCTACTTTAAATCTCTTTTTGTCTCGTTGTTTTCATCTTGTTTTGATGGCTAGTTTAACATCCAATTCTACTCCCAATTTTGCATCGATGGTTACATCCACTTCTGGCTTCTTGTTTAGAGTTTTACTTTTACTTCCATTTTACTAATTTTATTACATAGTGAAATATATTACAGTTTCTAAATATCATTTTGCTGTAGGATTTAATGCACAGTTAGATGAACATAAAACCCTCTCAGTTTATCCCAAAAACCTAAGATAGATTGATTAAGAGAAAGGTTGTTCTAAGGCTCAGGATTCTTAGTAGATCAATATTTAGAGTACAGATTAAGAAAAGAAGAATGATTTCATGTGAGTCCTCGCATGCAGGTCTTGTTGTAGTTTTTAGTGTAGCTGGGAAGCACTCCTAGATAGCTCCAAATCTTGGTCCTACACACAAGAAAGAGAAAAAAGAAAACTTCACAACGTAATATCTTGATAATTGAAACTATCATAAACATATAAATATTACTGAATAAATAAATAAAAACCAAAATCCCATACATTCATTAGTTAAATAGGATAAGTAAAGAATGAATAGTAGCATATGGAAGGAAGAACAACTAATCTATATTAATAAAGGAGTTGGAGGAAAGTTACAACCATTAGATGCAGTTGCAACAATACCTCCCCCAATTCCTAGCTCCAAAACTCTCCCTCTCAGGATAAATCTCAACAGCGTGACAATACATGAACTCCCATCATTTCCTTAATGGCCAAGCCTCCAATATATAGGAAAGTGAAGGCTATGAAGATTTCCCAAATTCCTCATTAATTCAATTTTGGCAAAAGCTTTTGGATGAATAATGTTTCCTCATATAAAAATGGCATTTTCCACTTTTTAGAAGCTTTTGTGCTTAGGAAAAAGCTTCCCCATGCTTTTTGGCTCTTTCCCACTTTTGTATGCTTTTATTTTTTAGGAAAAAGCTAAAGATGAGGATAAAGAGATTACATTCCACCATATGAGTTTCCAAAAGTGAACAAGAGTGTCAAATTCTAGTTAACTCGAGCTTTTTTCCTCGCATTAGAGGAATTTTCATTTTAAAATGTTAACTTTGAATTTCCATGTCATAATGTGTAATCCAATCAGAATCCTTTAAAATTTAAAAGACATACAAGTGTGACTAGGCAGTGGATTTTTTTTTAATAATATAACTTACCTAATTTAACTGTGAATAGTGCCCAAGTGACCCAAAACTATATTAAATATTAAAAATTAAATTAATATCTTAATCTATACAAATTAGAATATCGAGAATATTTTTAATGAAGAGTAAATCATGGCGTGTTAAATAAATAAATTTAAATATAAAATCATAAATCCTAAATTTAATTTAAATTTTAAATTTACTTTCTTAATTTAAATTTTATTAAATCTTCTATTGATAAATTAATTTAAATATAAAATATAAACATATGGTTATTTTGAAAAAAGTGCATTTATTTGAGTAACTTAAATTTAAATTTAACTTAAATTTATATTTTAAATTTTCCTTTGAAATTTAAATTTTCTTAAATCTTGTTTTAATAAATTAATTTCAATATAAAATACATGTAGATGGTGATAAAAGTGACATTTATTTGGGTAATTTAAATTTAAATTTAAATTTCCTTTAAATTTTGAATTTGTTTTTTTAATTTAAATTAATTTTTTTAATTTAAATTTTATTAAATCTTGTGCTAATATATTAATTTAAATATAAAATACATATACAGTTATTTTGATAAATGTGACATTTATTTGGGTAATTTTGGTAAAGAATAATAAAAATGATATATTAAAAAAATGTCTACATGACATTATTTTATTAGTTTCTTAATTTTTTCTTAAGTGGTTATTTTTTGAGTTGAAAATTCCTCTAATGTGAGAATTTTGATAACAAAAGTTAGATGAAGAGGACAACTTGTTATAGACTAGGATATCGTGGTCCTCATCGTACATAACTTATATTATAGGCTTATATAGTTTAGGAGAAAGGGGTATTTCAACCAACAGCATAGTATTCTCCTCCAAGATGATGAGGAGGTATTTTCATGTATAACACATTTAAGAATATATCACAATTCAAATTCATAACTTTTTATTTGTAAACAAATTTAAGGGTAATTGACAACATTCATAAAAAATATAGCAGTATCCTCATATATAACAATTCTCCATCAAAAAATCATTGACAATTTTCAATAGACATATATTACTACTAAATCAATATTTATCGTAGATATCATTATTCCAAGGTAAATTCACAACATTACATCCAAAAATAGTAATATCATCATACATAATCATTCTCCATAAAAAAGCATTGATAGGTTTCAACACATATATAAAGTAACAAGATAATACTAATAATATCCTCATCATCTTTAATCAAATCAACTAAGATTGAAATGTGTGATTACCATATCAAAATATTTCATGAACACCATTATTCTAAGGTAAATTCACAACATCCATCAAAAGATAGTAATATCATCATACATAATAATTCTCCATCAAAATAATGTTGATAATTTTCAATATATACATAAAATAACAAGATAAAATGATAATATCATCATCATATTTAATCAAATCAACTAAAAGTCAATGTAAGATTACCAACTAAAAATGTTTCATAGATATCATTATGCTAAGGTAAATTCACAACATCCATAAAAAAATAAGAATCTCATCATACATGATAATTCTTCATAAAAAAATTGTAAACGATTTTCAACATATTCATAAGGTAACAAGATAGTGCCGATAGTATCATCATCATTATTCAAATAAACTAAAATTCAAATGTACGATTACCATATTAAGACATCCAACTAAATATAAAAAATAACGCATGGCTAGCTAGCACCACGAAAATCATAGTCAAGCTCATCCTCATGATCATTTCCATGATCATCATCCTGATCATCCTGATAATATCATCCACATAATCATCACCAATGCCATCGCCATCCTAATCATCATCATCTCTGATATATGATGTAATCTAAACATAGTCTATATCATCATCTTTGTGGTCATTATCTATAGCGTTCTAGAAAAAAAATCAATATTACATGTTAGTACTAATTCTACAGCAAAATGCATATTTTTATTACAATGCTAACAATAAAATGAGGTAGGACATAATAACCTTTAATAGTACTAAAAATGAAATGAATATATGGCTTAAGATATATTGGAGATCCAACTAAGATAACACTTGTAATTCACATTAAGTAGTAAAAGCATTTATTAATCCATATGAAGTAGGTACCCATTTGTTCTTCATATTATATTGTGAATGTTTCTTACGATTTCCATGCAGAATTGGTAAATTAATATTTATTGGAATCTTTATTTCAAATTACAATTGTAATTCAGATTAGAAATAGAAGAAATTTTAACAAAAAAAGAATGTCACATGAAAAAGTAAATTGTTTTTAATGAAAAATAAGTCGCATACAATATCAATGTCACATGAAATATTGAGTTGTTTTTAATGCATGTAATTTTCTCTATAATAAGATGGATCCTAATGTTCATTCAAGAAAAAATGCTCACAAATAATTACTTCATTTTATCCATTATCACACTTAATCCATTATACCTAGTGACGACAATGATTCCTTTCAAATTGCTTTGAACTCCCTACATATAATGTAAAAGAGAAAACTCCATGACCAGAACCATGACCGCAACCCCCTCCCTTGCCTCGTCCACCATCAGAGACAATGAACTTGGAGTTATGACCACGATAGCAACCCCTCCCTTGCCTTGTGTCCACCATTAGAGGCATTGAACTTGGAATTAACAGTACTCATGTTTTATTTGCTCTAATTAATCTCCAAGGAATCAAAACTTGATCAATATATCAAGGACTCCATCAAGGAATAGATATATCATAAGAGAAGCTCAATAGGCTTTGCCAAAAGAGTGTGAAATAACACTTATATCTGTTTTATGAAATAACTCAAGTGAGTGGAATGAATGGTGGGAAAAACTTACCAAGGAAAGGAATATTTTTGGTCTGTCCTTATTTCTATTATTATTTTTGCTTCTTAGAATGGAGGGAAGTGTTTCAAAAAATTCAAAAAATTATTTTAAATTAAAAATAAAATAAAAATAAAAATAAAAAATATATATTTGCTTAATTTTAGTTTTTTTTTTAATATATATTCAGTTTAGTATTTTTTTTTTTTTTTTTCTAAAAAAATATGTTTAGTTTTTGGTTTTTTTTTATAACAAAAATTATATTTTCTTTTTATAAAAATGAATTTTAAACATCCATTCATGCTAAATTTGTGATTTTATGATATAACTTTAAATTATATATCAAAAAGTAACTTAATGCCATGCATTGTGTCAGTGAGATGGGTATTATACATCTCTTCCTTGCTAAGTTATAGAATGTGCTTGGGTTTTCTCAATGCAACAAAATTAATTCTTCTCTTCATTATATATTGAGATGTTCAACTTGCACCTAATAAAACAATAAAGTTAAAATAGGTTTGCCTTTGTCCTTTGTAGATTTCTTTCCCCATTAATCCTTGTCTTAATAGATTAATTGTCTTATGGTGGCCTTGAGTGGTCATTCCAATTAGTTGCATGCTTTTTAGTTTTATGTTAGTGACATTTCTTAGGATTGATAACATGTTATTTAATTTATGAAAATGTGTTATTTTCCATATTATTGTTAAATATTAATATTAAATATGTTGGTTTTGAACATGGTTTAGCAAAAAGTTCCCAAAAGGTTTATAGATTGTAATTTATAATGTAATGCTTCATTGCTTGATGAAATTGTTTTGGATATTTTTTTTAAAGATTCATTGATTGATGAAATTTCTATGGATATTTTTTTTAGTATATTAACTTATATGTGATAAAGTCAAAAGTCACCTCTTTTTGAGATTTTCATTAGTTAATTTCCCTTAAGGCTATCAAGTTCACCATTCAGTCCCAGGTTAAGGAAATATAGGAGTCATGAAGTGGCATTGTCCAATAACATAAATCTTGGAACATGTTTTTTTTAGTCACATTATACTTCCTTTCGGTGTAAATTATCCATGAAAATAGTCTCATGGAACATGAGGGACCTCAATAGTAAAGGAAAACAAATACTCATAAAAGAAAAATGGTATGCAAAGCACCCATCAATAATGTTGATATAAGAAATAAAAATATTAAGTGAGGTTCTACCTCATATAATTAGAAAATGGGGGAGGAATTTCCAAATAGTAGTGATTGATGATTAGATATACTTGGGTGGAATGGTTATTATTTGGAATGATCAAGACATCAAGGTTACCAATATGTTTACCTATTTTCGCATTATGACTCCAATAATATCCCATGTCTATGACTCCAATATCCAAATCATAGACTCCAATATCCAAATCATAGACTCCAATGTATCCAATGTCTATGACTCCAATATCGCAAATGGAAAACCTCTATTTCTCAATTCTATTTCCAGCACAAGTAATTTATACTCCCCATCTCCGTGGATTATTGGGAGTGACTTCAATATTATCAAGTGTCTCGAGGAAAAGAAAGGATGAATCACAATGTTTACCAAGCAATTTTGTAAGATATACCATCAAGGCCCTAAAGTAGTATCCATTAAAGTTCTCAAGCAATGAGTCTCCAACCCACACATGTGGATCAATGACATGTAATACATGTGTGTGTGGTGACTAACTTAATACACTGTTCTAATAACTCCACAAACTTAAGTATTTCACTCCATCACATGATTGACCGTAGTGTGACATAAGTAAACCAAGAGTAGACATGAAACCCTTAGGCAAGAAAAATTCCCTAGATCCTCAATTAGGTGCTGAAATGATGAAGTGAAAATGAAAGGGGAAAAGAGGACTTCATGATTTAACCATCACAAACATGTGATCAAGTGTGACTAGGAGTGTATATATTCATATGTTTTCCAAAGAGGGTGTGAATACATGAGTTACCATTCATTGGGCATTATTTTTCTTTCTTTTGATTTTTCTTATATATAGGACTTAGGGAATTATATTTAGTGATTTTTTTGGTGCTAATACTAACATCACCATTACAACAAGATATTTTTCTAGTGCTAATACTGCCATGACAACAAGATATAAGAGGGATATAATGCAAAAAGTTTAATAATAATATGTATGTAGAAGATGGTCTTTAGACTGGTGAATTCATGATAATCAATGGGACTACAGTCAAAATAATTGGATGTTATTTACTTTTTTACATAGATTGTCAAAATAATTGCATAAATCGGCTTTTTTTAACCAAAATTTAACAAAAACTTTGCTAGTGCTAACATTAGAATCACCATTACAACAAGATATCTTTCTAGTGTTGACAACACCATTATAGTAAGATACCTCAAGAGAGACAGAAAATCTAAAAAGTATGATAGTAATACGTATCCAGAAGATGGTATTGAAACTAGTAATTGTTCACGAATCCATAAGATTGTAAGGTCATTCTCATTATCATAATCATTGTCATCATCATCACATCCTTGTCATTGTTATTGCCATCATTACATTATCATCATAATCACCATTCATGCCATCATCATCATCATTATGGACATTGTTTGCAATTGTTCATAATTGTAGATGTTGTAAGAAATATCATCAACCCAAAAAATGTGATCAGTGCTAGAAAAGGGTTGTTTAGGACACATTGATATACGTAAGAGAAATAACAACTCTATTTTTGAGAGATGATCGATGATGATCATCATCACCACCATTATCATCGTCATTGTCATTTTTATCATCCCCATCATCATCATTAATGTAATTTCTATCGACATTGTTGTAATCATCATCATCATTCATGCCATTATAGTTTTTGATGATGACCTAGATGAAAATGATGATGATGACACCAAAGATAATGCTTATGATTATGACAATGACAACATCTAAAATTGGGAAGATTCGCCAACGTCATTAGCATCGTCATCATCATAATCATTGCCATCATCATCATTGTCATTGTAACCACTATCGTCTTTATCATCATAATCACAATTCATGTCATCGCCATCATCTTCATTTTCATCATTGTCAATATTATTGACATTGTCATCAATTGTTCATAATTGTCAATGCCATAAGGAATATCATCAATGCAGAAAATATGATGAGTGTTGGAAAAGGGATGCAAAAGCGAACATAGAAATGGGGGCAACAATAGAAGTAAAATTGGATGAAAAGTGGATACAACATAAGTAGATGCACAACAACATGAAAAACCTGACACAAAAGTGGATGCAAAAGTAGATGCAGTTGTCAATGCAAACTTGGATGCAAACATGAAGGCAAAAGTGGAAGCAAACATGGGTCCAATGTTAGGTGTAAAACTTGGCACAAATTGTGATGAAACAAATGTGGATGCAACAACGGACACAAAAGCAGATGCAAAAATGCATGAAACAAAAGTGGATGCAATATGGGATGCAAACATGGAAGCAAATGTGGTTGCAATGGTAGGCGCAAGATATGGTGCAACAAAAGTGGATGTAACAATAGACAAAAAATATACAAAATAAGATGCAAAAATGGATGTAAAAGTGGAAGCAAACATTGAGGCAACAGGAAAAACAAAATTGGATGCAAAAAATGGATACAATGTAAGTAGATGCAAAAGTAGATACAAAACGAGATGCAAAACCCAATGCATAAACCTGACACAAAAGTGGATGCAAAAATAGATGCAATATTTGATGCAAAAGAGGATGCGAACATGGATGCAAAATTGGAAGCAAACGTGGATATAACAGTGAGTGCAAAACATGGTGCAAATTGTGGCATAACAAAAGTGGATGTAATGATAGATGCAAAAAAAGAATCAAAGTATGATGCAAATGAAGATGTAAAAAGGGATGCAAAAAGTGAAATTTAAAATGGGTGCAACAGTGGATGCAAAATCGTGTGCAAAAGTGGATGCAATAGAAGTGGATGCAAAAGTAGATGCAAAACGAGACACAAAACCCGATGTAAATCCTAGTCCAAAATTGGATACAAAAAGGGATGCAAAAATAGATGTAGTAGTTGATGAAAACCTGGACGCAAATGAGGATGCAAACGTGGATTCAAAATTATAATCAAAAGTGGGTGCAAAAGGAGGTGCCAAACTAGGCGCTAATTGTGGCACAAAAATATTAGATGCAATAGTGGGTACAATAATAGATGCAAAAGAGGATGTAAATATGGATGCCAAACAAGATGGAAAAGTGGATGCAATAAAAGTAGATGCAAAATTATATGCAAAACTAGACACAAAACTCGATGTAAAACTTGGCACAAAAGGGATGCACAAATGGATGAAAAAATGGATGCAAAAAATGATTTAAAAAAGGATGCAAAAAAGGATGCAAAAGTCGATGCAAAAGTTGATGCAAGTGTAGGTGCAAAAAGTGGATGCAAATGAGGATGCAAAAGTATGTCAAACAAAATTAGGTGCCAAACTTGATGCAAAACCTGGAACAAAACCTGGTGTAAAGGATGACGCAAAACTTGGCATAAAATTTGGTGCAAAACGTGGTGCAAAACCTATTGTAATACCTGGTGCTAAACTTGGTGTAAGATTTCGTGCAAAACTTGATGCAAATTTTGTGTCAAGTTTTGCACCATATTTGATAAATGGATGCAAATAGCACCAAAAATGGGCTCTAGATGCAAAAAAAGAAGTAAAAAGGGACACTAATCGCTGGTTTTGTTGTATTGCTCTCGAAAATATGGAAAACGTACTTCTTCCTTGTCAGGAAGCCCATCTCACCTTGAGTGACAAGAAATGTATATTAATGTGCAAAGCGGGAGTGGTACTTGGCCACTTGATTTCTGGTAAAGGTATCTAGGTTGATCCAGCGAAGATCGAAATCATTTTACATCTTCCTGCACCCAAAACTCAAAGGGAAGTAAGAGGTTTTTTAGGACATGCTGGTTACTATAAGAGATTCATTGAAATTTTTTCTAAGATAGCTACTCCTCTTTTCCGACTTCTAGCTAAGGATAGTGAACTTTCTTGGACCACATCTTTCCAATAGTCTTTTGAAACATTGAAGGAAAAGTTAGTACATGCACCAGTTTTAAGAGGTCCTAACTGGTCTCTGCCTTTTCATATTTCCTCTGATGCTTCAGATTTGGCTATTGGCGCAGCTTTAGGACAAGAGGAAAATAAACAATCCTATGCTATTTATTATATTAGTAAGAATTTGTCTTCCGTTGAAATAAATTATACAGTTACAAAGAAAGAGTTTTTAGCCGTAATTTTTGCAATTAATAAGTTCAAGCACTATATTACAGGATATGAAGTATTTGTACATACTGATCATTTCGTGATTAAATGTTTGATAAATGAATCATTAACTAGCGGTAGAGTGACTAGGTGGTTACTATTGTTGCGGGAATTTGATATTACTATTGTTGACAGACAAGGAAAATCTAATGTTGTAGCAGATTTTGTTTCTAGATTAGATAATCTTGGTGAAGAAACTCCTGTTAATGATGATTTTCCGGATGAACATCTTTTTGCTATGCCAATAGATTTCCTGTGGTTTGCTGACATTTTTAATTACTTGGTTACTAGGAAAACACCACCTCACTTGTCCACTCGTGAAAAGCGGAGTATTGCTCAGAAAAGTGCTGCATATTCCTGGATTCAAGGAGATCTCTTTTACACTGGTCCAGATCTAATTATCCGTAGGTGTGTAAGAGAGGAGGAAGTGTTTGACATATTGAAATTTGCTCATGATGAACCTTGTGGAGGCCACTTCGCTAATAAGCGGACTGCATATAAAGTATTGTGCGCTGGTTACTTTTGGCATTCCTTGTTTAAGGATGCCAAACAGTATGTCAAAGCATTGTGATAACTGTCAACGAATGGACCAGCCTAATCAAACCAATGAAATGTATTTATGCCCCCAAGTTATGATTGAGCCATTTGAAAAATGGGCTATTGATTTTATAGGGCCAATGAATCCAACATCATTAAGTAAAAAGCATATCTTGGTTTGTACAGATTTTGTTACGAAATGGATAGAAGCTAAAGTTGTTTCTTTTGCTACAGAAAAAGTTGTTGTTGATTTTCTTTCTACTGAAATCTTTACTAGAATTGATGTGCCTAGAGAAATTGTTTCTCACAATGGTCTGCAGTTTATTTCTAATTTGGTACAATGTAATGTCCCTTAATAATAAATAATAAATAATAACAATAATAAATAATATAATATACTATTAAAATACAAGAAAATAAATAATAAACAATAAATAAAAAATAGTAATAGTAAATAAATAATAAGTAATAATAAAATAATAAATAACAATACTAAAGCTCTAAATAAATAAAAATAAAAATAAAACAAGAAAGTAGTAAAAATCAGTAAAGCTATCAAAAAGTAAAAACAAAAGAATAAAACAAAAAAGCAATAAAGTTGCATGTTGACACATGGAGTGTGTGCATGTGGTTCCCCTTCCAAGGTTTTCTCTATTTAATACATGGTGAGGAAGATGAGAGGAATTCCATCATTCCATCATTCCATCATCCATTTTATTGGGAGAATAGTGTTGTGAGAAAAAGGATTCCTGACAATAGTACGTTGATTGAGGGCTGGGGGTGGCCAGTTGTAGCAAGATTTTTTGCAATTGAGCCTACGGTTGGGTGGAGAGTCGTCCCCAAGACTTTGTTCCAGTTACCAAAATTAATCTGGCATTCAACGCTGAAATTAGAAGTGAGAAACATCATCGCCATAGGTAAGTTGTCTCTACTCATATTTTTGAAATTTGATGTTAATTAGTTGTTAAATTGTGTGTTGATTATAAATCTCATAATTAATCTAATTAATTACATGTTTTTATTTCGGGGCTGTTACATATGGCATCAGAGCGGGTTTAGACTCTATGTGACCTCTAGGTAGAAAATTGAGAAAAACAATTAATTAAATTTATCAATATTTTTTTGTTATAATAAAAAAATTTAATCAAACACAATTTTTTATTTTTTTTTACAGTTTGTACATCTAAAAAACCATCAGAGCAAGTTTCAACTCTATTGAACTTTAGATTATCTTCTTTATAATTGATTAATATGTTTAATATATACAAATTAAATTATTTGTTTAGTAAATAACGGTATATATTCAAAATCATGCATGCCGTAGTGGATAATTTTTTTTTTCTAAATTGACTTTAAAATATTAAAATATATAATATGCAAAAATAAGTAAAGATCAAATTTCCAGTATGTGTGAAGGTCAGGAGTTTTGTTCTGATGACTTCCGATTCTTGTTAGGATAATTTATTTTTAATGTAAGTGCCCGCTCTTTTGTCCTTCAGACTCAATCTATTTCTTGAGCTCTGTGATGTTAAATATATGAGCGATTTTGTACATAGCACTTTGGATGAGCTTCTGTACGAGCTTTAACTCGTAATACAACAACTACAAAGTACTTTACATTGAAGCTTGAGGTCAAATCACTGGGAAGTAAGAAGAAAAAAAATAAATATGTTATACAATTTCTTTTGGTCTTCGATTTTCTTAGGTTGAAATATGAAAATAATTCCTCAAATGAGAATGATTCGATTAAACGAAATAGGAATATTAAAAAAATTATATTATTTAATAATGAATTTATATGTGTTATATATAAAAGAAAAGTGTAGTCGAGGGAAGCGAAATTTTGGGTTTAAAAAAAAAAAACTCGAGTGAATATAAAGTTCTACTTTTTTAATATTTATTTTAAGATTCCAATGTTTTTATTTTAATATAAGAAAGGGTGATTTTGATTAAAAAGATATTAAATTTTATATATTTATTCGTTTATTTTTAAAATAAAAATATAGAAATAAGAAATCAGCTTTGTGAGTTAGGATGAGATATCAATAAATATTTTGTATATGTCTTATTGATTAATAAAATGGTCTGAGACATTTTGTAATATAAAATTGATTTTACATAGTGATATTTTTAATTGAATATTTAATGCAAGGGTGATAAATAAAATTTTGAAGGAATATTGTTGGTCTTGTTCCAAGTAAATCATCACTTGAAGAAGGGTGCATATGAGGAGATCAAGTGTCTTTGAGATAGAATATTGATGGGATAAGTGAACAACAATATGACTAAGTGAAGGATAAATCAACAAGGATCCACCATCCCTTGTGCAAGCAAGCATGACAAAGAGAGTTAAAGAATGATGACCTAATGTTTATGTCCAATTGAGAATAATGGAACTAGAAGGGATTAGAAAATCATGTATAGCGATAATGGAACTTTAGTTTTGATATTGATGTTTTATGGAATGATTATACAAACAACAATACATTAATGATGAATTTCATTAAATTTCTTTAGGGAAGGAAGAATGCATGACTCGAGATTAAGGTTTGACATGAAGAGGCGTTGAAATTTAACAATGTACTCTAATAACTGTACCTACCGTTTAAATAGTAAACTTCCTAATTGGATGAAATGGAATGATTATTAAGTAGTTTGTATCTTGATGAAACCGTGACCTTAATAGTACCGGTGAAATAACATAGATCCTAGAGGGATGTTGAATAATCTTAATTCATAGTTAGTAATCATTGTTTATAAGTAAATGAAATTAGTTCATGATAAGAATTCTTAAAGTGTAATGTTGTTCTATATTGGATAAGTATTGAGATTATTACCATATTAATGAGGTTTCATGATGTGATTGTATGTGGTAAATGGATATAGTTTTGATGAAGAGGTTAATGATGTATATGTGGTGGTTATTTATTTATTTGTTGTGATAATGATGTTGAATGCTCATGATGGATATGATATGCATAAAGATCACAATGTTATGATATGATGTATATTGACATGTGGTTCATTTATTATATGATGTCATGATATATATTTGATGTTAATATGTTGATGTTGTAACTTATGAGGATCTTATGATGTGAAGCATCTGGTAATTGCAAGCAGATTTTATAACATGAGAATGTGGTGATTAACAATGATGACATGCAAGAGTTGGCATGTAGATTATTTTCTATGATATTATGATTATAACTAATGCAGTGGTTGCATGTTGAGATGTGGTGACTGACACGAACTCCACAAATGGGCCAAGAGGGTCAGTTTATTTGATGATCTCGTGCGAACCCATACGCACAAGGGAGAATAAGTAACACCATATGGGCTGGGGACAAACTCAATCAACACTACATATGCCAGTGGTTACTTTGTCTTGTGTAGCTCTTGATGGATAACTCTTGAAGGGCTATGGGACCATCTTGAGGAGGCCAAGTGCCTGATGTTCTAGGTTAGGTGCCTGTTATTGGATTGGGATGCCGAAGTCTGGTGGGGGTGTAAGGACTTCAATGCCTGGGGTTGTGCGCCTTAGTGAGTTGTGGAGAGAGTGGGCCAACCTTGCGAGATGCTCGGAGTAATTGAGTACCATACTGGATGCCTGCCTTGGGGTAGATGAGGACTAAGTCAAGCACGAGCCTTGGGGCAAGCCTTGGACTAGGATACAAACCGGGGAGGCTTATGTTTAGTTCCAAAAGTGGGAAAGAGGACAAAGATTCCTTGGGATTTCCCAGGGGTTGTGAAACTTTCGATGCCTCTTGGTTATACTAGTTTAGGAGAGGGTGTCGCCAACATGAAGTAATAAATAACAAAATAAAATGTTAAATAATTCAACTTAACTTTGGGACAAAGTTCCTTAAAGTGGGGAAGTATGTAATGTCCCTTAATAATAAATAATAAATAATAATAATAATAATAATAATAATAATAATAAATAATATAATATAATATTAAAATACAAGAAAATAAATAATAAACAATAAATAAAAAATAGTAATAGTAAATAAATAATAAGTAATAATAAAATAATAAATAACAATACTAAAGCTCTAAATAAATATAAATAGAAATAAAACAAGAAAGCAGTAAAAATCAATAAAGCTATCAAAAAGTAAAAACAAAAGAATAAAACAAGAAAGTAACAAAGTTTAATGTTGACACATGGAGTGTGTGCATGTGGTTCCCCTTCCAAGGTTTGCTCTATTTAATAGATGGTGAGGAAGATGAGAGGCATTCCATCATTCCATGATTCCATCATCCATTCTCTTGGGAGAATAGTGTTGTGAGACAAAGGATCCCTGACAGTAGTACTTTGATTGAGGGCTTGGCGGTGGCCAGTTGTAGCAAGATTTTGTGCAATTAAGCCTACGGTTGGGTGGAGAGTCATCCCCAAGACTTTGTTACAGTTAGCAGAATTCAACTGGCGTTCAACCTTGAAATCACAAGTGAGAAACATCATCACCACAGGTAAGTTATCTCTACTCATATTTTCGAAATTTGATGTTAATTAGTTGATAAATTGCGTGTTGATTATAAATCGCATGATTAATGTAATTAATTACATGTTTTTATTTTGGGGTTGTTACATATAGGGTGTGATGGAGCAATATAAGATCTGGCACAGGGAATCCATGCAGTATCACCCATAAGCAAATGGTCAGGTGGAATCCACGAACAAAGTGATCGAGTCCATTATGACAAAGACAGTTAATATGCATCGGAAGGACTAGGCTGAATGATTACGAGAGGCTTTGTGGGCTATAGAACCACTTGGAGAAATAGCACGAGACATACACCATATGAGCTGGTATATGGCAAACAGGTTATGTTAACAATTGAATTCCAGATCAAAACTTTCAGAACTGAAATTCAGTTAGGACTAGATCTCTCTGAGGCACAACAACAGCGTCTTCTCAAATTAAATGAGTTAGATGAATTTTGTAGGGATGTTGTTCAGTAGAACATACTAATTCAACAACAATGTAAAAGGTGGCATGAAAAGTCTTTTCAGAAAAATCAATTCCAACCAGGTGATTAGGTGCTCCTTTATGATTCCAAATTTAAAATATTTAAAGGGAAATTCCATACACATTGGATGGGACCTTATGAAGTGATCCGAGTATTTGAGAATGGAGCAGTAGAATTTAAAACTATTGATGACAAAAATTTAGTATTCTTGGTAAATAGACACAGGTTAAAGAACTATTTTCAGCCACCTACCAGGAAAGATTTTACACAGCAAGTCCGACAGAAATTTGGGACGGTAGTGGTGAATGGTAATACCAACCTTTTGAAATTATGAATTCTCTTTCTTCATAAAAATTGAAATTAAAATTAAAATTATAAAAATAATAAGACAAAAAAAGTAAAGAAAAAATATTTTCGTGTAATTATGAAAATCAATTCACTGACATGATTGTAGAAGGATCACCGTGAAAACCAACTTGCTGGTAGGAAGATCAAAAATTTCTAATAAAAAGAAAATGTTGCCTCATCTTTAGATATGCTAGCTACTACCAAGTAAAAGCAGGTTCAGCAGAACCAACCTTTATACATTTGGGGTAATTAGCATGGAATTTTACTCAAGTAACGCTTAATTTTTGTTGCAGTTATTTTTCTTAAACCAGTGCAGGCAGACCTTCCAGAAAATTTTCTATCTTTCTTCATATTCCATTTTCGTGATATTCCCTCAATTTTCTTCTTCAATCCCAGAATGATTAACCTTCCCATATTCTTCTAAATTTACCCTATCCGCTCCGAAGAAATGCCACTTTACCCTTGAATTTTTTTTTCCCTATCCCACTTCTATTTGTTCCCGCTTTTGGTACTATTTATGGAATCCCTGTAACAAAATTCCTTCCCATTCTGAAATTTCCCTTTTCCCACGTCTTTATTCCCTCATGAACTTATTACAGGATCTCGCACACAAAGAGCAAAAGAATATGCTCTGAAGCATCAAGAAAGGGAGAAGAAAATTTTCAGTATAAGTTGAGGAAGTCTAGCCTATATTTGATCTAAAATCCCCGTTTTTAGATATTATGCTTGCACTAGTGCAAGCATGTTGTCCTATAGGATAAAGGAAGCAGAATCGTACTAGCAGAATACCATAATTTAAGTGGTACAAGCAGATCAGTGGAAGCATGCACCTTGTCAGCAACATAGTACAAGTTATTTTTATAGCATACGACATAGGAAAGTGGTCGTCATGAAAATTTATATGAAGCCCTTTCACTTAACCGGTGAAGTACTTATGCTATCATATTAACTAGGAGAAAATTATTTAAAGTACAAGGTGTTTTTATGTTAGAAATCATGATCTTTTTTGAATTATGGAGGAATGCGGAAATTTTTTAACCGTTGCTTGGACATAATTACCCCTCTCCACCATAATCCTAAACATCCTTCACTCATAATTATTACCTCACCTAGCCATTAAACTGCCGCCGCAAGTACCAATCTGGCCTCACCTCAAAGATGTCGTGCATCTACGGTGAATGAACCAGTGATACGATGGAAAGGATGGTGGACAGTAGGATTTCTATTTATAAGGATCAATTTCCACAGTATTGCATGTAAAATTTTAGAACTCGATTGTTCATAGCCGTTAAGCAGTGATCCGCCTGTTCGGAATGAACCCTCATCTCCCAACACTATTACGAGATTCAGGTTTTCTTCCGTTCCTGCAGAAGTTTGACAGGCATGATAAAGAAGTGGCTTTACAACTTGCAAGGAGTTTTAGAAATGGCCGAGTGAAAATTGGGCCTCTCCAATTTAAAGTTACAAAAGAATTCATAACAGTAGCAACGGGCTTAGAGGACATTGGAGAACAATGGTTTAAGAATCAGAAGCTTGAAAGGAAGTGCGACAACGTTTTTTCGTTGATAAGAAGATAGAGGTAGACTGGAAGGTAGGAGTTCCATGCAGTTCCATGTTGGGCCAGTGGAAACACCTCCTTTTCATTCTACAAAAGTTTATGAATTGAGAGGGAAGATACACCCACACCTTGGTATACCATTTTAGAATGCTGCAACATTTTGAAGCAGGTTGGCACATTCGGTGGAGGATGAATTTCCCCTATTTCTTGCTTAAGAGCTTGGAGAAAATGGCTAAAAGTGTACAAGATGGAAGGGCAGACCAGGCCAACACAAGGTTATATCATCATGGCCTGATAAAAATCTTGGTCCTGAAAGAACTGGAAGTGAAAGGTATGACATGGGAGGCGCTGTTAAAACATTTGGACAAAGAGACAGTCGTTGGAAAGGAGATAGAGGACCCCACCAGCACAAGCAAGGACCTGAGCAAAAATGAAAAGGGAAGTCCTTCTTGCACCAGTTAAAAAAGGAAATGATCTAAAAAACCAGAAAAGGCCTCATCTTCAAATAAGGATTCAGCTAGCGCACGAGCTGAAGAGACCCCTTCGAACCCCAAAAATGACAACCTGTCAGTCCTTTTGAATGCAGTAAAGTTTGCAGAGGTCGAGGACGATGCTCTATTCGCTGATTTTATCAAAAATCCCCGAAAATAGAATAAAGTTTATGATGCCAAGAAATTCCCTTCTCTTTCCTACCATCATCAATCAATCATGCTACAATACTTATCATCGTGCTTCTTCTATTCCAACATGCGTTTCTATGGAATGAATTATAACATGGTAGAGTTTGATTCAAGGGCAGGGAATTCCCTAATCACATTGGAAAGAAAGAGTGTGGCACTAACAACTGTTCTTCCTACATTGCTCGTAGTTGCCTTCGCTATTGTGAAACATTTATTTTTTTCTTCCCACACCCAAAAAACGCCTTTCTCTTTCCTCCCATCATCAATCAATCATGTTACAATAATTATCATTGTGCTTCTTCCATTCCAACACGCATTTCTATGGAATGAATTATAACATGGTAGAGTTTGATTCAAGAGCACATTGGAAAGAAAGAGTGTGGCACTAACAACTGTTCTTCCTACATTGCTCGTAGTTGCCTTCGCTATTGTGAAACATTTATTTTTTCTTCCTTCAGAAATAATATTTGTTTTCGATAACTCTATTAGCATATATACCAATTTGATCATTGATACATATTATCTTTCGTGGAGATACCATCTTAGCACTAACAATCACCACGACTCAATGGGTATTTTCAAAGGGTTTTGTACAAATGTGTAATCTCTATTTTCATTGTTGGGCTTTAATCCGGGATGAAATAACAAAAATCATATGCACCAAATGATTCCTTGCCTCTCTCCCTCTCATAGAGAACATTTCTAAACTATGGCACTCGAGGCAAATCACTTGGTTTTCTAAATCGAGGTATATGCTTTTTTTATGGGATATAAGACATTCTTTTTGTTGGAAATAACTGGGGTCTCCCTATTCTATCCAAGGGTTGTGTGGCTTTCTCAGAAATCAAATCCCTCCAAAGTATTCATCATCGGCATGATCGCATCAATGTCTTTGTGGAGCGCCACAAGAATCCTATCCAGAAGGGTTCCAACCTCAATCACATGGCTTCGTGAACAACAATAAAACTCCATTATCTTCTTCCACGGAATGTTAACTAACTCACTAATGTCGTCTTTGTAGAGTTGGGACAAAGGCTCATTGAAGGATTCTAGCATTCACAGATGTAATACTATTATGCGACTTTTCTTTGTTCTTGGGTTGAGGAAAATTAAAAGACATGTGATGAAATATTGTTTTATTTTCTAAAAAAGAAAATAGTAGTGAATGAGAATTTATGTTGGTATAATAAATCCTTTCAAAAACATGTTAAGAGGCTAACATGAGAGATTGACCCCAACTGTCACGAAAAAAGTTTAAATTAGTTATGCCTAAAGAGGCAAAATAGAAAAGGAAGAAAACAATCCTCCTCATGTGTTTATCTTGATCTTCTAAAAGACAAAGCATAAGAAAAAGATATGAGTGGACAAAGAATACATAACATTGTTATAAGTTATCAGGTTGGAGAGAAATACCATGTGGTGGAATCTATACAAGGTACTATGGGAGATAAATATAGTGTCATGGAAGCCATACAAGTGGGATAAAAAGAGTAGTAAACCCATAATAGGGTTTCCAAGACATTGCAAAAGGTTGTGGAGGTAGAGAGTTGAAATTATCCTTCTTCCTTTGTGCGAGGGATTTTCTTCCTCTCCCATAGGCATCTACATTTCTTCTATGACTCATATCACATTGGTTAGAGAATCCAACTCAACATGAATGGATGTACTTTTCCATGACCATTGATACTATAACACACCATTTATTAAAATTTATAAACATAACTATAACACTCCCTCTCACCCATCATACTATCTCGAGCTCTTGAAGGTGTTATCTATGACTTAACCCAACCTGTGAAGTTTGTTATGAATATGGCCTCACCAAAAATCCTTCTTTTCCAAAGTTTGCAGAAATAAAATTTGATGCCATGATCACGTCTAGATTTTCGAGGGCTTTCAAGCGATATAAATTCCATCTCAATCTCACTCTTGGATTGAAAGTTGTGACCACTTGAAGTTAGGCCAATATCTTAATGCCATGTGGCATCCACATGTAATCTAAATGGCTCTGCGATGTCTGCACAAACGGTTCTGCGTCACACCATACCACCAAGGATGAGGTTCCACGGTGTTACCACCAACCAAGACCAGGTGATTTTAAACATGGGCAGTATTCAGTTTCAGACCTCGCCCCCCTCCTTAACTCCGAGTACACCATGCGGACCTCATCATGAACATGGATCGTTGATTGGTCTCGTGCCCCTATTGAACCTTGGAAAAGTAGCTCCCAGTTAAATGGGGGACCCACAACGAGGGTTTCCATGTTGAACACCCACATGTAAAGCCATGGTGTACTAGGGGGCACCACGGTGATAATGGGTTGTTGAGTAGTATATGTATTTAAAACACTGTACTACATCAATTTTACTATACATCTCATTTACTTTATCTCATTTTCATAAACATAAGTACAAGTCATTTAAACATAATACATAAAATATAACTACCTCTTATTATATATAGTTCATTTTAAATAAATATATATATATATATGTTTAATTAAAAAACTACAAATTATAATAAAAATATATTTTCTATTCTACAACTTCAAATTTTAAAATTATGTATCACACAATCCACTATAATTTTAGAAAAGTGCATATCCATTAAACATCAAATTTCAATATATTTAAATTAAATTAAATAATGCGTTTTTGCATAAAGTAATATTATAATATATTATATGATTATAATATATATGAAAGGTAATATTATATTGTTGTGTATAATATATTGCTATAATATCGATCAAATTAAAACAAAATTTACAATTTTATAGATATTATATTTAAATATATTATGAAAGGTTACAAGTTAAAAATTTCAATTAATCTTAAATTACAACATTACATTATTATGAAAAGTGTATATAAAATCATGTGTGTGTGTTTTATATATAAGTACATAACGAATTCAAAAACACATGAATAACTAAAATATCAATTTTTCTTATTTCAAAGAATTTTAATCCCAATCGAGGTGTTGATGGACGAAAGAAATGAGTATGGGATGGACGATCCACACAATTAAGAGAGATGGCTTGGTGGCCATCCTTTGCCACACGCCTTTGCGTCATGACAAATGGATTTGATTATGTGAGATTTCAAGAGACCTCCAACACTACTGTCATTGGTTTTTGGGAGAGTTCTCGTTTGTTTCATGGTAAATATTTGGGTTGTGCTAGTGGAAGGGAGGGTTTGAATTTGGATTCCTCTTTACGAGTCAAAATTTATGGTTTGTTTCATGGTGAATATTTGGGTTGGGCTACATGACGAGTAGTGGAAGGGAGGGTTTGAATTTAATTTATTTTTTTAAATGAGAAACAACACTATGTTTAAAATTTTGCACTCCAAGAGTGGTACTTTGGTAACAAATTAACCCTTCACCAACAATTTTTTGCTTAAAACATTTTTCTTATATTCTTATTGTTTCATTATAATTAATAATTATAACATATTTTCTATTTTAAAATCTATATTTATATCATTTTTTCTAGTAACGAAGTTAATAATCAAATTAAAATTAATTGTAAATATTAAAAGTACTTGATTATAAGTCTTGTTCAAAAACATTATAGACACTCTCTCATAGCAAAGACAATGTAATGGGCCCTCCTCTGGCATATGTTTTGCAATTGGAATCTACTCTATTCCCTTTCCAAAGCATTTTGATCTACTGCCTGTTAGAGACTGTTGTAAATGTTATTATGGTTTTAATTTAATTCAGTTGACATGAACATCCTCTATTCCCTTTCCAAAGCATTTTGATCTACTACCTGTTAGAGAATGTTGTAAATGTTGTTATGGTTTTAATTTAATTCAGTTGACATGAACATCCTTAGATGTCACTACCATTTCAATTAGATTGGTTGGGCTGTAATCTCTCAAGCTGAAATAGAAAACACACTTATATGGGCTACCTCACAAAAATGACACTTATATGGGCTACCTCCACAAAATTGTTCAGAAATAGAAAACACACTTATATGGGCTACCCCACAAAAATGTTCATAGTATACTGATCAAGAGAGAATAAAGAATGTTAAACCTGTATGACACCATTTCTAAGAGATTGATTTCAAACAAGGAGGCAGTAATTTTGCTTCAACCTTTGACAAAATAAAAGTGCCTACCCTAAACTACTCATTAGCACAAATCACAAGACCTATTGCCCCAGAGAAAGCAAGGGCGTTGTCCCTCTGACAAAACCGTGAGCAGCACTGGGCAGAGGCAGAGGAGGTTATTGCAGAGCCTATTACCTTACCAGGTAGCAGAGACAAGAACAAAACAAAAACCAGAACAGGGCCGCATTGCCTTGGAGAAACCAAGGGCGCTGACCCTCACGCAAGTATTTGTTTCCATAGCTATGCCAACTGGGGTTGTGTGAGACCATATCTTTGAACGAATCGTGATAAACCCCAATTTTTTAAAAGGTATTCTCTAAAAGCAAAAACAAAACAAACACATACTCAAAAATATAACTCTGCTCTATTAAAAATGAACATTATAAAAGAAAATAAACCTGTAACTATCCAAGAACATGGATAGCTATTAAATACAATCTTAGAAATCCAAGGCATGAGAGATCATGGATTCTTTAAATTGGGTTTATCTTTACATGGAGTTGGAATACAAGGGAAAACTATAATGTATTTAAACCTAGTCAGTTTTATTTATGAATAAATTGTTAATTAGGGAAGCCATAATTTAGATTCTCACCTGCAATAGAAAAAACCCATAGCAATCCATAATTATGTCCTTGTACTCCAAACACAAAGCCAAAACAAGGAGTATTAGGAAAACAAATGTGCATAATAAAATGATCCAAGCACACACACAATTAATTCAGATGATCCATTACAAAACCATCTTAAAATACAAATAAAAAATAAAAGGGTGCATACCTTGTCCCAGTGGGATCCCATGTCCTCTTCTCTTCTCTTTAGCATCATCCTGCCTCCTAACCCCAACCAACTAGAGCCAAACTCCTCTCCCTCCTAACCCAAACCAACTAGATCCAATCTCCTCTCCCTCTCCACCCAGACTGAAAAGAGAAAACTAGAACCAAGCCAAAACAAAAATTCTAAAATAAAAGAAAAAACAAAAACCCAGAAAGAGACAGACACAGAAACAATTATTCAATTAAGCATGGCCATGCTTGAAAAACAACAAAAACAAACCAGAAAACTAGTAAAAACATCTAACAAATCTGATTTCTTCTACCAACCTAAAAAGCCCAGCCATGTCCAATCTCCCGCTCAGCCAACTCACAAATTAAATTCCAGGCACTGGTATGGGTAGGCGGATTGTAAAGCATCAGATGGAACAATACCAAATGTAAAGGCATAATCAGGGAAGCTAAGGGAAGGTAGAAAACAACGCCCACATGCCTGGCTCCTCTACGCATTTATTTCCTGTCATAAGGACAGGATGCCCATCCTCGCCTCGCTTCACCTGTACAACCTCCCTAATGCCGCAGGCTTATACTAATTATATCGATATCAGATGGGATGGGATATTTATGTTTTAGGGATTTCATTTAGTATGCCTAAAGATTTTGGAATCCGACAGGCTGGCACCAGGTGAGGCGGTTCATAGCTCTTATAAAATTTGAAATGTGGTCGTTGAGTTTGAAATCAAAATTCACCAACATCACCCCCCACCTCGGTATATATATAATTATATATTAATTAATTAATTCTATTGCTTTGTCTCAAAAATATTGCTTTGATATTAATGTTTTAATTTCTTCTTTAATTATTATTATTATTTGTTCATGAATATGATAAAGTTTAAAAAAACTCGGTTATTTATTTTTAAGGATATTACCAAGTTAAAAAATATAATGTACTATATAAAATGGTTGGTTTAATAGAATAGTTTAATATTATATTGGTGCATTTCATCTTTTTCTAGAGACTTGCATATACTAAGAATATTTGTTTGCATCATCAAGTTTATCTCCCACTAGACAATTCCAACTAATTTTTCACTTGCACATTAGTTCATTGCGCTCAATATGTTTCTTTTACAAATGCCAAAAAATATTACGACAAACTAACTTGTTCTCTATCAATATCACTCAAAATGCTAACAAACTTCAATTGATCCAATAATCTAACCATGTTTTAAGAGGCACCTTCATACATAACCTTGTGCCTTTCCTCCTTAGAAGACAAAATATTATAAAAGGCATACATCCAATACCTACAACTCTTTCTAGCTATAAATGCCTTTATTTTCCTTCCAATCATCCATCAATCACACTACAATACTTTTCCTCTCACTTCTTCCATCTTCCACATACTTTTCCATGGAAAGAAGTATAGCATGGTGGCCTTTGACTAGAGGCCATGGTATTCCCTAATCACATTGGAAAAAAGAAGCATGTTATTAATTCCTACATTGCTCACTGATTGCTAGGCTATATCCATTTTTGTCTTCTTTCAAACATAATACTTGTTTTCAATAACTCTAATAGCATCCACACCAATACCGATTTTATCATTGATACACATTCTCTTTCCTCTGAGACAAGCACCATGACCCGATGCGTCCTTTCAAAGGATTTTGTACAAATGTGTAATCTCTATTTTATGTTCTTGAGTTTTCTTTTGGGGTAGAATACAAGAAATCACATGCATACCATGATTACTCACCTATATGCCTCTCCTAGACAATATTTCTAAACTATGGTATTGGGGGGTAATCACCGGCTTTTCTGAAACTAAGAATAATATTCTTTTCGATGGGTTAAAATATATTATTTTTATTGGCAAAAAATTGCGTCTCCCTCTTCTCTACAAGAGTGGAGCCATTTCCAAAGAAATCATATCCCAACCTCAATCACATGGATTTATGAATGTCACAATAAAACTCCATTATGTTCTTCCATAGATTGTGACATAACTCCTTAATGTTGTCTTCATAGAGTTGGGACAAAGGCTATCTGAAGGATCTAACATTAACGCAATACATTGGAGAAATTTGAGCAAACTTTTCATCTTTTCAATAGTCGAGATATAGCACACGTCCATCAATCTTGCATTTTTTTGCACCTACCTACAAAGACTTGTCACAACATTCCTCAAACAATATGCATTCAACGAATAATGTGAGGATACTAGCCACCTCACTATATTTGCTTTCATTTATAGCACACCTCTCCAATCATACTTGGGAATGATGTTTACATTCTTAATACTGTTATGGAGGGCTACAAATATCAACAAGAGATTATGATGCATATGGCATGAACATTGTCTTCCTTCTCTCGAATCTTGCGCACACTAGGTCTCTTTGTCGATATTTTCCACATATTTATCGAGTGGTTATCTTAGATCTCCACACTCCTCTTATGTTATATCATAGTTTAAAAATTCAATGTGTGTTCAAAATAATAAGCCCAATAAACACAACAAAGATAAACTATGAACCTTACAGAGACCTCGAGGATAATCTATCTATTGAACCTAATCACTACACAAAATGATGTGACCGCATTGAAAGGTATGCATCATCCTCTCTAAGGATGTCTCTAGTTACTTTTATATGCTAGTGCATCTATCCTCAATCTTTGGTGATTTCTAGAGCTTGGTCCAAGACTCTCTCTCTCTCTCTCTCTCTCTCTCTCTCTCTCTCTGTTACTTCCCATATGTTCCAACTCACTTTCGTTACATGAACTCTCTCTCTCTCTCTGTTACTATATGTTCCAACTCACTTTCGTTACATGAACTCTCTCTCTCTGTTACTTCCCATATGTTCCAACTCACTTACATTACTTGTTCGTGAATGGATCCTCTCTCTCTCTCTCTCTGTTACTTCCCATATGTTCCAACTCACTTTCGTTACTTGTTCATGTATGGATCCTCTCTCTCTCTCTCTCTCTCTCTCTCTCTCTCTCTCTCTCTCTTCCTAAAGGCATGCATGCACTAGGAATATGTGTTTGGATCTCTAACACCTTGGTTCAATTTTCAACATCTTCGTCCAATATTCTTCTTGAAGCATTTATACTATGCCACGTAACAATTAGAGTAGTGAATTCCAAAAAAAATTCCCCCTACACATTCATTGACTAAGCTCAACGTGTTTACTTTACAAATTCGAGGAAAATAAAAAATAAAAATCAAATCACAAACAACATGTTCACTAACAATATCCTTGAAAATGCTAAGAAGTTGTATTTGATCCAACAACCTAACCATGTTTTCAAAGGAAACTTCATATATAACCTTGTGCATTTACTATCCAGTGTGCAATTTTCCATAAGTCCCATTTTTTGTCTCCTTATCTCTAAAATAACAAGTAGTTTATTTCATATGGATGGTTAATAGCACACATAGAGAAAACTCTCCACATCTACAACATTTGGATTTCTTTTGTACAAACTTACAAGACAAAATATTAAAAAATGTAGACATCCAATAACTTAAACTCTTTCTAGAGATAAATTCCTTTCTCTCTCCTCCCATCATCAATCAATCATGCTACAATTCTTATCATTGCGCTTCTTCCGTTCCAACATGTGCTTCTATGGAATGAATTATAACATGGTAGAGTTTGACTCAACGGCAGGGAATTCCCTAATCACATTGGAAAGAAAGAGCGTGGCATTA